>CM067506.1:7630767-7640767 GCA_034509495.1 Acestrorhynchus altus | reverse complement strand
TTCATAGCAGTTTCTGAATCATAAATGATAAATACAAAATCATGTATAAACTAAACTGAATCAATTTTTCAAATATATGGAATCATTTATAGCAGTTTCTGAATCACTTATTACTGAATCATTTATCATCAAATATATGGAATTGTTTATAGCATTAATGATAGATACTGAATCATTTCAAGTTAATCCTGAATCATTTATAGTCCTTTCTGAGTTGCAAGTCTCAAATTTAAAAGTAAAAAATAAGCCAAATGATCAACATTAAGAATTAAGAAACAGAACTTACTAATTTTGTCACAGGAATGTGGCTCAAATCTAAACCAGCTTTTTCTGTGCTCCTGAATATTTTTGGAAGTGGGAATTATTAGGGATTTAGTCATTTAGGTAACACACAAAGCCGGCACTGTGTTCCTCGTTTAGCAACCTTCTTATATAAAAGCAGATTTCATTCTGAACTGATTCTGCAGCTCAGAGCTGTTCTGCTCTGATGTTCTGTAACTGCTCCGAAATGCATGGAAACAGCCAGTGATGAGCGCATGTGTGTGTTCAACATGACCAAACAGCCACCATGCCACAAGGAGGAGGAGGAGGAGGAGGAGGAGGGGGAGATATTTGTGGATGTGTTAGAGGAGGGAGAGGATGATGAAGATGAGGAGGAGGAGTATGTGGATGCTAGAGAAGAAGTTGAAGACCATGGAGAATCTTCTTCGCCCCTGGGCTGTGCAGCTGTGAGCACTTGTACCATGGAGGTAAACCCATCCCCGGAGGATACTCCTAAAGGAAATCCATTCTTTTTTTTCTCCTCTGCTTCTCCTCACCATTCCGTTCATGCTGCACTTTCTTCCTGATCGTCATGGAGTTCTCCTCTTCATTCTCTGCTCTTCTGCTCTTTTCATGTTCTTTCATACTTCACATACACAAAACACAAAGGTGCCTAATTTCACACAACTAGCTTGTAAAAAATCCACTTTTGAATTGAACATTATTGTAAGTGTGGACATGTCTACATCAAACATGTCTCAAAAATATTACCTGGGCAGCTGAAAACACCTTTGGGTGTTTTTGCACCTGAATGTCCAGACCAAGCACTGTAAAAAATTCCACTGTAAAAAAAAATCACTAAATAACTGGCAGCAGGTTTGATAGTATGGTATCATACTGTTTAAAAAATATACAATTTACAGGACCTTTCATTTACAGTAAAACATGCTTTTTAATAAATACAGTATATAACTGTAATCCCGTACATTTACAGTATTGTACTGTTAAATACTGGTCTTCATTGTTCCTTTACAGGAAACAGCTCCACATTTTATAGTACTGTAGTGTTTCTTCATACACTGATGAAGATCATTTCATATGATTAATCCAAACAGGAGCTCAATAACTTCCACAACAACCTCTTAGAGTGAAGCCCACCATTTATTTAGTCTAAGACCATGACTTACCCCCCTGTTTGAGTGTATGAACTCAGTGTTCCGTGATTCTACAGATATGAACACAGGATTTACAGTAGATTGACCCTCATTCCCAGTCCTTTATATAATTTCACAGTAAAGAGCTGTTTTTCAGAATCTCAGGACAATAATGTTAAAACTGACCGTTTACTTAACAGCCAACTTTAAATTCACAATAGAGAGATGTTTTTAAGAACACTGTCTGTTATTTTAATAAGCAATTTTTTACAGCGCTGGGTTTGTGTTTTTGTTACATTGTATTCTTTGGTCCGGTTAGTTGTGGTTTCACACTGCAGTTTAAAGAACTTTACTGTCCTGTCGTGATCTCCTACGTGACCTTCACCTCTCTGTGTTTAACATTAGTTGGTTTCTAGGGGGGGCTTGTATGATACCGGCATGTTGTCAATGGAGCAGGTTGCTTTTCCAGGTGTTGTGCTGAAATCTGCCTACATGCCAGAATCCGACTCCCTTTGGGTGCATGCATGTGCAGCAGTGTGATTGTGGTGGATGACCCTCACATTGCTTATGTTTTTGCTTATAAATAAGTGTTAATCTACAGTTACAGTAGATAAAGGAATTGTGAACACAATCTGATGCACACACCGGTTCTTTATTTCCTTCTGTTGGTTTGTGATGATAGCATGCCTTACCTGTAATTGATCTGAAATTTGAACGAACAGGACCATACCACCAATTTAGGTCAGACCAAAATTGGTCTGCAATTCCATTTAGATGTTTTTAAATTGAAAACTTATAGTTTTTTAATGAAAGGTAGCTCACAGAAAGTGCCAGTATCGCTCAACACATTTGGCTATGAATGTACCTCTCGTTATATGAGCTCCACACACACAACCACACAGCAACTGAATCTCTCTCCATTAAAAACAAGCTGCGGTGCAGTTCAACCTGTATTGCACTTGTATACTCCTTTCAGTGCCCTTCCATACTTTCTGCTTCACTTTTCCTTTTCCTGCACTCCTCTTCATCTTCCTCACTCTTCCTTACCTTCTCCACTCTATCCTGGATCTGGCATTCTCCCCATTTCTCATTTCTGCACATTCTATCAGACATGCTTGAAAAGAATTGCTTGCATTGTTTCTGGCATTTTTTTTTATCAGCCATAATATTAAAACCACTGAGAGCTGAAGGTAATATGATGGGTTGGTCAATATGAGGACTGTTAACTGTGATGTTCTTGATGACAGAACATCCCCAAAACATCAGGTAAGTCTTGAGCGGTGTTCCTGGTATGCACTGGTGAGTACCTACCAAAAGTGGGTAAAAGGAAGAACAACCAATAAACCAACAGGATTTGTAACATCTTGGTGCCAGATATCACAGGACACCTTGTGGGGTCCATGCCTTGATGGGTCAGAACTTTGTGGTTTTATTATTATGGCTGATCGGTGTATATATAAATTGCTTCTGCTGTGATTGGCTGTCCTGTGTTGTGCTATGTTAAAAACACCCAGACAATTAGGCTGAAATGTGCAATAGCACTCTTTATCGCTAGTGAAAAGTGTGTGAGTGGGGTGCTCAGCTTTATGTAACTGATGTTATCATGGTGACATCACAACCATGATTTTAGATTTGACTGATTTTGCATCTTGCATTTTTATATATAGACTGAGAAATAAATGTAAACATATAACATCATAGCCTTATTTCAGTTTTTCATTGTATAGAACCTTTAAAAATGTTGCACTGATCTAACAATAAAATTGCATTTACTGTTGCTACTGCTATCTGCCCCTAGGTGGCACTGTAGTCACAGGAGTCTGTCTACATTTGTATACATATAGCTTACAGGCACTTTAATGTCCAACAGAATGTTGGTACCACTTTAATTGAAGGCAACCTTCTGTGCTATGAGGTACATATAAGACATAAGCATGTATAATTATAAAATTACATAATTAATACACAAACACACACACACACACACACACACATATGTATGTATATATATATATATATATATATATATATATATATATATATATATATATATATATATATATGCACACACACATAGGTAACATACTCATACCACTCGTACCATTGTACGAGTACAACTTCTGCATGTGTTGCTCAATAAATATTGTCCATATCAGTCGATTTTGTTAATCATTTATTGATCCTGCTCAGCTTTATGTTTCTTTCCAATAGCATTGGAATCTCATACTTCCTTCTGGGTGCAACTGTGCAACTATTTGTTTTGAAATAGAATAATAGCTAGTCATACGTTTAAAGAAATGTCAGGCAGAATCAGATCAGGATTAGGTTAGAATATCTTTAATATTATGACGGTCATATTCCAACAGGCGTGATCGAACCTTTGACCAAATTCACATACTGACTCATATGTCATACTGTGCAGGACACAGAGAGTGGAGGGCAATCTGAGTCTGTGGAGCAGGACAGGATGGTGACAGAGCCCAAGGTAAAGTGGTCTATGAAAGGTTACATTTGTGCTCTGACTTTCTGCCATCAACACAATACAACTAATTTCAGCATTTTCTCTAAAGTTATCTCGTTTAACTGACTGGGAGTTTTGGGAATGTACTGCATTTTTCAATACAGTAGACAATGTGGAGCGATCATAATCCAGTATGAATCTAACAGTTATAATTGTTTGGTGAGTGGTATTTCAAATCCAGTATGAATCTGATTGTTTCTACAGTTATTAATAATTGTGAAAGGATTATGATCCAGTCTGAACCAGGCTTTGTAGTTTTTACAATCTGACATGAGCAGTTGTGTAAAAAGTATTTTAATCCAGTATGAATTTGCATTGTGTGTATTTTTCTTTGCCTGACTATAGTGATTATGATCCAGTATGAATCATAATCAGCAGTTTGTGCTGTTCTAAATGTGGAGTGGATCGTGTTTCTAATCCAGCATGAATCCACAAAGTGTAGCTTTTAGTCTGACAGTCATGATTGTTGAGTGATTTTCATTGCGTATAGATCTACTGTGTCATGTTACAGTCTGACACTAATTGTGGAGTGATATTAATCCAGAATGAATCTGCAGTGTAAGGCCCTCTCCATTTCTCTAGGCTTTAGAACCTGCCCCAGGAACGAGCGCACAGGAGGCTGGACATATGCAAGCGGCGACCGTGCGAACGCAGTCACCCCCCAAAGAGCTGGTAACCAAAACCCCATTCGTTAGAGAACTCTCCAAGTCTCCCTCCAGAGGCCAGCAGAAGTGTGTGGTCTCCTAGCACTAGAGCTCTTTTTGACGAAACCTCTTGGTCTTAAAATGCCTCTTCTAGAACCAGAGCTCCGCTTCTAGAACTCACGTCTAGAACTTTCTAGAAGTAGAATCCGCCTATCGGTGCATTTACATGGTCACTGGGCTCTGATGAAGCAATGGCTTGAATGTGGAGTGAATCTTGTCTCGAGCAAAAAGAACATTATGACGTAATGATTGACCTCAGCTTTGCATCTGACTGTGTTTACATACAGCATCACTAGACTTTTTCCATCGCCTCTCATTGGCTGTGTTGTGGATTTTTGGCCAATCAGCGACGAGGAAGTGACTGAAACACTTTGAATGGAACAATACAAAAGCAATAAAATCTACCAAATGCAATATTTTACTTCAGACCTCAGAAACAGTGAATAGTTTAAGCTTTCAAAGCACTTTAAAACTTAATAATAATAATAATAATAATAATAATAATAATAATAATAATAATAATGCCATAAACCAGTATTAAAATCATAATAAATCACGAGTTAACATACACCCACCATGCACATGATTAATGGCAATATTAGGCTTTTAATTTATATTGTATTTTATAATATATATTGGTCTTAAGTCTTAATTTGTTTTTCAAAATTATATACAACGCATCAAACATTTATACACTTTGATTATTAATTTGATTATTAACTTGGCACTAATATCCAAAATGTTAACTCTTGGAGCATGTCTTGTAGAGCCATTTCAAAAAAATTGTAGATTGTAAACTAATCAGTTCAAACATTAGTTGTTGCAAATGTAGGGTATTAAGACTCTGTCAAGGTCTGGAAAAAGAAAACTGTCACCTTGTGTGAAGAACTTGGTTTAGATGGTCAACAACAACCCAAGAACCACCAAGGGAATACCAATGCCTCTGTTTAAAATCAAACAAGTTTTATATCACCATGACCTGAGAGGCTGACCAAACACCAACAATGCTGACTGTTAAACATGGTGGTGGGAGTATCATGCTCCGGGGTTGTTTTGCTACCATTTATACACTACACAAATAAGTGGACTTCAGCCTGAGCCAGTTGAAATTTGGACACAGTTGGCCCCCAAACACATAACAGAGATTGTGGAACGGATGAAGCAGGCTTGGAAGTGTCTTCTCAGGCAAGACCCTCAGTATTGAATGTATGTGGACTGGGTTTAAAAGTCAGGTCTGTGTCACCAAACCAAACAATTTAATCAAACTATATCAATTCTGATGAGAAGAGTGGTCAGATATCTAGAATTCTAGCAGAAGCTTGATGCTGTGAAAAGACAGAGGTCAAGGTGTAACTTGATCAGGCACATTTTTGACCCTCTGATGCTTATCATACGGGTTTTTCGAATATTCACCAAAATAGAAACCAATTTTTGTTCTGTTTCCTTTCATTCTTCCATATTGCCATGTAAATCATGTCCATGATGAATGTTTATGAGTGTATAACTTCAGTCCACAGCTATATCTTTTTATTACCAATTATAAGCCAATTATATTTATTTCACCATTTTCCCAAAAAGATGATATGATATGTGTTTGACGGTACAAACCAATAAGTGCCTT
This sequence comes from Acestrorhynchus altus, assembly GCA_034509495.1. Lineage (NCBI taxonomy): Eukaryota > Metazoa > Chordata > Actinopteri > Characiformes > Acestrorhynchidae > Acestrorhynchus > Acestrorhynchus altus. The sequence continues at coordinate 7,634,506 of CM067506.1, read as the reverse complement.
ATTTCCGTGATGGATTCCGATCTGTTTTTGTTACAAATCTTGCAAAGTGAGTCTTTGCTTGTTTTTTCCAAGCGGGGAAAATCTGCAGGTGTAATTTTTCACTGATGTAATTGCATGGAATATTTTTGTGTACTAAAATACAGAGACTAAGTCTACAGTGCTGTTTTTATAGCATGCGTTTCACTTTTTGTAAAGCCGTGTTCATTTTGCATTGTTTATAAACTGTTTTCAAGCTTAACTGTGATCCTTTCTGTTATGAGAGGAGGTTGTGTGAAATGATGTGTTTTTGATTGGTGAGGATTTTTTCTTTGTAATCTCTTGTCAAACACTCACTTCACCCAGGTCGTCAGTGTCTGAGTGCATGCTGTAATGTCATTGATACACTGTGTTTTTTCCAGGACGTGTTGTTAACGTAACTACTTCTGTGTCACTGGTGGAAAATTACAGAGTCAAGGTTTTGCCCGCTCACAGTGAGGTTTATTGAAGCCCTGCTACTACATAGCACTGACGTAACTGTGTTATAAACATGCTATGGCGGGTGTTATATGCTGCCATAGGTTGACTGTAAAATAACAGCATCATGTTAGCCTTACGGATGACATAAGAGTTCGCAGTATATAACGTGCAGATGATTATGGCATGCTTATGTCAGGGCTGTGTCAGCAGGCCTTAAGTCTTACTCTTTACCATTTCTGTGTTTTTGGGTCTTTTTGTTTCTTGGCCATGTAAATGCACTGATTTTTTTTAGCACTGTGCATGCCCACCATTTCTCCTCTTCCTTTTCTTTTTCCATCTTTTTTGTCAACTTTCTTGCCGTCTTTTAATTTTTTCTGCTTTAAAAAGAAAAGAAAAAAAAACAACAACGAAAGGAAACAAAATGAAAACAACACAAAAAACACACAAACAAAAATAAACCCACAGAAGTGATCTACTCCCGCCGTCTCTCTCTCTCTTTTTCTGTGTGTCAGGAGCGAATCGGGCTGGCTGGGCTGAAGAAGCACACTATCACACACATGGTCTCACACACTCATGCAGAAGCTGCCAAAGACACAAACACTGTCAGCAGAGAATCTCAGAAAGTAATGATTGTATCTGAGGTTACAGCCACTATTAATTCAGATGGTAGTGAAAATCTGACAGATAGTGCTTACTTTTCAAGCACTATAAATCCAGAAACTTCTGACAGTCTGACCTGTGTAAAAGCAGAAAATCTGACCACTAGAAAGTCAGATACTACTGAAAATCTGACGCCTATAAAGTCAGATACTACTGAAAATCTGACACCTATAAAATCAGATACTACTGAAAATCTGACCCCTATACAGTCAGATACTACTGAAACTCTGACCCTTATAAAGTCAGATACTACTGAAAATCTGACCCTTATGAAGTCAGATACTACTGAAACTCTGACCCTTATGAAGTCAGATACTACTGAAAATCTGACCCCTATAAAGTCAGATACTACTGAAAATCTGACCCTTATAAAGTCAGATACTACTGAAACTCTGACTCTTATAAAGTCAGATACTACTGAAAATCTGACCCTTATACAGTCAGATACTACTGAAAATCTGACCCTTATACAGTCAGATACTACTGAAAATGTGACCCTTATAAAGTCAGATACTACTGAAAATCTGACCCCTATAAAGTCAGATAATCCTGAAAATCTGACCCCTATAAAGTCAGATACTACTGAAAATCTGACCCTTATGAAGTCAGATACTACTGAAACTCTGACCCTTATAAAGTCAGATACTACTGAAAACCTGACCCCTATAAAGTCAGATACTACTGAAAATCTGACCCCTATAAAGTCAGATACTACTGAAAATCTGACCCCTATAAAGTCAGATACTACTGAAAATCTGACGCCTATAAAGTCAGATACTATAAAAGCAGGTCCTACTGACAGTCTAAATGTTGAAAAAGCAGATGATAGAAAACATAAATCAGTGCTTTCACAGGAAAAACAGTCCTCAACTGTACCATCATTAGAACACATAGAATCTCAGACAACACACACAGAGGACACACAGTCTCAGGCCACAGTCCATCATGATGGGACACTGTCTGAAGCCCTGGTAAGCTCACAAATCACGGGTGATTATCTTTTGAATTAAAAAGTGATTGTCTAAGTTTATAAAATTGCCCTAACTCACTGAGATCTCTCTCTCTTTCAAACCTTACTCAAATTCTCACCCAACACTGTCCCTGCATCAAACTAGGGTCCGACCAATTTGACTGTTCTGCCTCTGATAGCATCAGTATTAGACTTCAGCGACACCTCTAACAAATAAAAAAGTCAGTACTGATGCTTAGATATGACAATACCCAACCTTTAAACACAAACAATACACCAAACCTGACATCTGGATACAGTCTCAGTGTGTGCAGATATAAGTCCAATCACAAGCCTTAATAAAATGCAAGATTAGTGGTGATTAAGTGCACAAGGGAAATCCATGGTCTTCAAACCTGCTCCTGGAGATCTTCCCACAGGCTTTGGTTCCAACCCTAATCCAATCCAGCTGATCCAGCTAATTAGTGCCTTAGGATGTTTGTGATCGTCGGAATGGGGTGTGTTAAATTTGATGTGGAGTTCAAACTGCAGTAAGGTATGTAGCTCTACAGAAGAAGGATTTCAGAACGCTGGGATAAAAGCTTTTGGTGGACAAGGAAGTGATGGCTCACTGATTTATCACACGGTTCTGGGTTCGATACTCTTGATCAGGGATCCAGTCATCTCGCCTGGGATATGCAGAAGTGTGGGGGCAGAGTTCCTTGAACCAATAGCACCCAATACCCATTTGCCCCTCGGATGGTGCATCTAGGGCTGCCCACTGCTCTGGACATGGATGTTCACTAGGGTGTAGGTGTATGCTCACTATGTTAACTATGGAGGTCACATTAAATCTCATGTAGTGTCAGAAAGCCCCTTTTGGTGGCCAAGCGATATATATATATATATTGGTCGGGCCCTACCACCAACTCACTGTCTAACGTTTAGCCCTCTTCTGCTTAGTGGAAGTGTGCACTGTGAGTGTGTTTTAACCCTTTGAAGTCTGGTTTTACTAGTTTAATAGTATGCAGGTTCAAAAGCTGTACACACAAGAATTGAAATCATAATGAGATATCTGCTCTTACACTTACAGACTCTGATGCAGCTGGATTAAGATCTTACAATCTGCATGTTTCCACACGTTCTCCTGTTTGGTTCAACAAGAAATAATTCATAAAACCTTACACCATGTTTTCAGCAACACCTGTGTCCCTAAACAAAGATGTTTGGTGACAACTGAGACTTCCAAGGGTTAAAAACAGAGACGGCACTATTTGTGCCATCCTAGAACTTACTGGCTTTTACATAATGTTCCACGGATTCAGTTCCAGAACCAATCAAGTAAGTAATGTGAGTTTTCCTTCAAATCACTGAAAAACCATCAAAGTCACTGTCTAACTTTTCTGACCACTTTATTAGAAACACCCACCCTGTGCTTCCACTCACTGGCCACTTTATTAGAAACACCCACCCTGTGCTTCCACTCACTGGTCACTTTATTAGAAACACCCATCGTGTGCTTTCACTAGGTTGAGAAACCCTGATCTAGACCCTGTAGAGAATAATTGCCCGTAGAACAGGATTCTCTGGAACATGAACTTTTAACACTTGTACTTGTGAACAATTAACACTGTACCTAAAATCAGACATGGGCTAGAGGAGTGTAACCCCCCT
>CM067506.1:7508267-7628267 GCA_034509495.1 Acestrorhynchus altus | reverse complement strand
CGTCATATACACCACAGGTGTCTGGTTTCTGTATCAGAGAAGCGGTGAGTGTAAAGCTGGTTGATGTCCTAACCCAGTTTTCAGCTTATCAAGGAAATTTGAGTAGCTGTGTGTGTGTGTGTGTGTGTGTGTGTGTGTGACTTTTATCGTCTTTAAAGTGAATGCATAATCTCATGTGTTCTATGCATAATTGTTCTAAGCTCTAAACAACTGTCTAAAGGTCTGAGAATGAAAGAACGCAATGATGACAAAGCGGAGGAAGCCTAGAAGAGAGGTCGTAAGCCTGGCAGGGAAAGTGTAGAGGTTAATATAAGATCTGGAAGAGAAATTGCACGTTGGAAACGGCAAACCATAACACCCACAAGACTCCCGAGCCGGGTAGTGAGTTGAGAGTCGGTGAGGTGGGGTAGTGTTCCACCGTGCAGCATTGCTTGTGCAAACATTATCTTCATTGTCATAAGAGGAAATAGTTACCCATGACCTCATCACAAAACTCAGTATTTGAGATATGTTATATCTAGTTTCAGAAACAAGCGCCGTGGACTGGTGTTTGGAGGCATTTCCTGAAATGCCAGCTGTAAAGCATGGGGGTGGGTGATTCATGCTCTGGGGTTGTGTTGCCTCTAGTGGCAGTATTGTACTGTATACCTCTCCGTTTCTCGCGCCCTTTCTCTGAGTAAATATAAACACACTAATAGTCAAGTTTTAGAGTTTCCTCTTTTTCTGCACATATATAAACTTAGATTAGATTTTTACACAAACCAGTAAAACAAAATCAAAGAAACGACACAAAGCTGTTACACTTTATTACGGAAAATCCTCAAATATTACACATCTGTGATCTGTGAGCGACAAACAGTATCTGATTTGTCCCCTTTGCGCAGCAAAAACTGCTTTGTGACATTTCCAACACACACACATACACACACACACACACACACACACACTCCAAAACATTAACTTCATTCGTCTTTATCCATTCTTTAGTTGAATGATTTGTGACCTGTGTTTAAGGTCTTATTGGTTTTGGAGCCTTTTCGAGCCTGATGAGCATCAACAACTCTTCTTCTCAGCTTCTCAGAAATCTCCTGTATTTATGCCATGATACACTTCCACAAACATGTGAAGAACAGACTATAATAGACTGCTGTTCTTTGAATGAAACAGGACACACACTCACATCCCCCTCAAATGGTCTGCTAATCCTAAAGCTTCAAATACGTCTGCCACTCAAATATATAATATTGGGTCGTTTTCCCTTTTAAATAAATGGTCAAGTGTAATATTAATGTAATATGTGTGTCTTATCTCTTGATTCTCATGATCTACGTTTTGCTTTTGATCATGCTGATGATATTTTAGGTCACAGTTATGCAGAAATTCCACAAACTGCTACCACTATGTATGGCTTTGTAGCCCATGCTAAAAATAACAATAATAAATATATAACCATAAAGGATCACGAAGCCCTTTCATACAGTAACAGAGTATGAATGTGTGTGTATACCAGTGTGTTTATAGTGTTAATGTAGGTATGATTTGTGTTCAGGTGTATGTAGGGCTGAGAGCAGCTCCGTCCTCTGTGCTCTGTAGGTCTGAATGTAATCTGACTCTCTCATTAAAGTTGTAGAGGATGAACAGAGCAGTGACCTGCTGACCCAAGCTATAATGACCCAAATCTGCATACACACACACACACACACACACACACACACACACACACACACACACATATATATATATATATATATATATATATATATATATATATATAGAGAGAGAGAGAGAGAGAGAGAGAGAGAGAGAAAGAGAGAGAAGACTACAGTCTGTAATTATAGTACTTTATAGTCCGATGTCACAACAGTCCAGTCATGTTGTTTTGTGTTCATAACACTGTTATTCAAGCGAAATCAACCCCCCCTTCTTCCTATTATTGTGACACTCTCTAACTGAGCATATTATACTGCTCATTATGTAGATTTATTATTGCTGTGGTTGTATCTCTCAAACTGGAAAGTCTACTTTCCAAAAGTAAACTAGGATGGCCCCTTTGTTGTTGTGTTGGAAAATAAAGTGGACATTGTAAGTGGGGATTTAATGGACAATGAGTGCAGAAACAGGGAGGTTGTTTTAATGAAATTGCTGAGATTTTCGTTGGGAGTGACGAGGATGGACAAGATTAGAAATGAGCAGATCAGAGGGAGAGTGAAGGTGTTGCAGTTTGGCGATAAAGCCAGAGAGGCCAGGTTGAGATGGTTTGGACATGTGTTGAGGAGGAACAGTGGATATATCGGACAAAGAATTTTGGAGATGGAGCTGCCGGGCAGAAGGAGAAGAGGAAGACCTCAGAGAAGGTTTATGGATGTAGTGACGATGGACATGGAGATGGTTGGTGTAACAGTAGAGGAGGCAGGGGATAGGGCAAGATGGAGGCAGATGATCCGCCTCCGAAAGAAGAAGCTGGTCAGGGTACATATACCTGTATGAATCCTTTTGTTTCCTTGAATATGGCCATATATGCTTTCTCTTTGGGTATTAAATAAAGAGAAACTGAAACTGAGACGGGAATGGAAACTGTGCCTTTAACGTTGATACCTGATTTGTTGTGACCTGTTTATACTAGCTGTCTTCCAGAACCTTTCCTTCTGTTTCCAGCTCTGCTCAGAACATGCCGATGAATTGGTTTATGCTCTACTCTAGTTCAGGGGTTCTCAACCTTTTCCACCTCACTGCCCACCTGTTTGTAACTAGAAATTATAATAAGAAATAAGAAAACAAAACTCCTGTCATATAACTGCCTACTGCCTTGAGATTTGGCCTGCGGACCAGTAGACAGCGTTACACGGCCTACTGGCGGTCCCCCCCAGTTGACGTTGACAGACCCTGCACTAAGCTGCAATTTGAAAAATTACGGAATTTTTTGTCTTAATAATCACATTCCCTCAGTTCCAACACTTTTCCCCACATGATAAAACATGTTTGTCTTCAGTTTCGGATTAAAGCTCAAGCTAATGTAGCTGTGATTTCAGTGTTTGTAGATGGAAATGTATCATACAGTGACAGAAATCCCATAAACATGTGTATGATGCTAAATGAAAAATTCCAGATTCGATAGTTCCAAAGTGAAGATCCATTTGATTAGTGGTGATAAGAAGCATCTGTTTAATCTAGTAAAGGTAGCATTGCTGAACAGAATATTCAACATTTGTGGTGTGGCTGTGCAATGCTCAATTCCTCTCTGTCCCTTCGCCAATTGATTGGAGGGAATTCCAAGGAATTTCCAATGAACTCAAATCAATTAGATAAGGAAAAGCCCATGTGGCTGAAACTGGGAAACGTTTTGGACCTGCCAATGATGGGTACCATTTTTAAATACCCACCTCTCACACCCCTCTAATGTGTTTACACCAGAGAGTCAGTGAAAGCATGCCACAGTTTGGATACATCTAAATACTGACTTAGTGGAAAAGTTGGGAATATTTGGACGTTAAGTTGGAGCAAGCAAACACTAAAACATACTCTGATTAGAGTACGTAATTTTGTTTCTTGTCAGTCTGGCCGAGCATGTGCTGGAGGGAGTTTTCATGTGTCTTCGTCATATAGTGTGTGATTCCTAGTAGTTTAGTGTGTGCTGGATATTGTATAATCTGCTGTGGCGTCTGAGAGTTGTGTAGTGTATGATCTCTACTTGTTTAGTTCCTTTGGAAATCGGGACACTTTCATTTCTACATGACTCAAATTGTAATTTCAACATCCATTCAATAAATCAACCAAAACATAAATGTCAGAGAAGCAGCCACAGTTAATAGACGTTGTTTTGAATGTTGTTTACCACCAAATGGAAGCCTCTTAGGGACAGCTATGTCACTTCCTGTGCTCATGAATATTCACTTGAAACAGTCCATAATAAACCATTTTATACCAAACCCTCCGCTCTGGATGACTGTTTACATCTCAACTGCTGAACTATTTAGAAAAGGGGTTCTAATTTCCCTTTAATGCTTTAATTACAGCTGTACTAAGTGTTCTTGTGTTCTCCAGTGAAAGTGAATGTGTATACGTCAGTTTAGACCCAGAACTGTATTTGCATGTGCAAATGTAATGTAGCCACACACACACACACACACACACACACACACTCTCTCTCTCTACCACGATAAGTGACATAATGCTATGCTTTGTATAAATTCACATGACATTTAGAAAAGTGTAATGTAAGCCAGTATTGTGTGTGTGTGTGTGTGTGTGTATGTGTGTGTGTGTGTGTGTAGGAGATGTTCACAGAGATTGAACAGAAAGTGTCCAGCGTGTCTGTGATGGGTGATGATGGTGAAGAGCAGCGTGCTCTTATTGCCAAATTGCAGCGACTGAAGAAAAACCTGCTGACATTCCAGTTACTGTTACAGGAGAGATACACCGAAGAACAGGTACACACACACACACACACACACACACACACACACACACACACACACACTGTATTTCAACCCGGCTTCAAGCCCACAACAGTGACCTGTCCAACCTCTACACCAAGGAACATCATTGCAATAACATAACGGTCAACCGGTCAACTTGCAGCTCTGTACCTGGGATACCATAGCGCTCACTTAGGTACAGCATAGCATCCATCTGGGATACCATAGCAACCACCTAGGAACAAGTTGGCATCACCATAGCTAACATAACTACATAGAAACAGCCTAAGAACTGCCTTAGGAACCATTTAAACTGTGCAACCGTTCTGGGTTTGCTTAAGAAAATGATTATTTGATTATTTCTCTACCTCTGTTATATCAATATTCCAGCATACCTCATCCGGCTCTCTCTGAATTACAGGTGTGTGCTGGGAGAGAGCGGCCCATTCAGGCCCGGCTTACGCGCAGCTGCAGCGTACAAGAGATTCTGACCTCAGCCCGGGGCAAACAGGGCAGCCTGTTCAGACAGAGCAGCCTGCAGCAGCAGAGGGTAACACACATTCACATGCCAACCTGCTGCATATTATGAATGTGTTTTTAATGTGATATTAAAGTGACATTCTGGTGCCTTCAACACAAACCATACATAAACCTGATACATCCAGTAGATGTTATTGTTCATGGTGATTGACTGTATGATATAGAAACACTAAATGAAGGTTAAAGTAAGGTCAAAGCTTAAAGTATGCTTTTAATGTGGTGGTATTGTTGGTGCACTAAGGCTTTAACATCTCTCTTTTATCATCTCTTTCTCTCTCTCTCTCTCTCTCTCTCTCTCTCTCTCTCTCTTTGTATGTGTGTGTGTATGTGTGTGTGTGTGTGTTAGGAGCTAGAGCAGGGTTTGAGTGAACAGAGGGAGCTTACTAAAGTCATTGCATCCAGAGGTCGACTGCACAGTCAAAGTGCAGAGCAACATACAGGGTAATACACACACACACACACACATATGCGCATGCACGCGCACACACACACACACACACACACACACACACACACACACACACACACACACACACACACACACACACACACACACACATTTTTTGTGCATATATTTGACCTAAAACAAACCCACTAGTCCTAAACATAGCTTTAGAGAAAGTTCACAAAAGTATGTGAACCTTTCCTTTTTAATAGAATACGTTCTGAACATCAGTTTGGAGGAATTTCCACCCAAAACAGCTTCAACTTTGTCATGTTCATGGGTTTCCTCACATGAACCACTTGCTTCAGGTCCTTCCACAGCATTTCTATTAGATTCAGGTTGGGACTCCATTCTTTGCTAGAATGATTTCTGTGCCTTGGGTTATTGTCTTGCTGCGTGACACACATTCTGTTGAGATTCAGCTCACAGACAGATGTCCTGAACTTGCTGGTATAATTCAACACATTTCTCTATCAACAACTGTAAGCCATCCTGTCCCAAACCATACTGACACATTTCTTTCTTTCTATAAAAATAATTCTTCTCATTCAAACCAAAAAGATATATCTTGGTCTCATCTGTCTATTAAACATTGTTCCAGTAGATCTCTGGCTTGTCTGTGTGATGTTGAGGAAATTGCAGTGTTCTTTGTGGACAGCAGAAGCATGCAGAGTGCATGGTGGACTCGTGAACATTAACATTAGCTAGTGTGAGAAAGGCCTGTAGTTGCTTTAGAACGTACAGGGTTTGGACAATGAAACTGAAACACCTGTCAGAGGAAAAGAGGACAAATTGTTGGTGCACGTCTTTCTGGAGCATCTGTGACCAAGACAGCAAGTCTTTGTGATGTATCAAGAGCCACGGTATACATGTGTAAAACATCAGAACACACCCACATTCAGTACGGCTTAAAATCAGGTGTTTCTCATCAGCTGCAGATAATTAGAACATGGCTAGAGGGGATTTTGGGGGAAGCTGTTTCATTATACCTCTAACATTCAGCTTGGTTTGCTCTTGGTTGTTTCACCATGGCAAGATCTAAAGAGCTCTCTGAGGTCTTCAGGAAGAGGTTTGACATGCAGAAGAGTCTATGAAGGGATTTAGAAAGATTTCAGAACAGTCAGAAATCAAACGTTCCACTGGCCGCTAAATCATTTACAAACAGCTGCCAATGTGGCCTGGTCAGGTTGTCCTATCAGGTTCAGCTCTAGAGCAGACCACACAGTGAGTCTCCAACAATCTTAAAATGTTATCTTGGGACCAAAGTACAGCATCTGTTTGTGTGTAAGAGGATAACCCAAGACAAAGACCAGGACCTTAGTGTGTAAGCATTTTTATATATTTGGATCACACATTTTTTGCATCATCATGGTCTGGTTCTTCTCCCTGGTTCTCCGCAGGCTCTTTGCTCCAGCAGGAGTGCAGGATGCGGGGGGACACAAACAGGAGGAGTCAGTGCACCGAAAGTGGACTCACCTCCAGCAGAGATTGACCCATACACTGACCCAAAGAGCAGAATTGCAGCAAGATGAGAAGGACAATTCAGAGACAGAAGAACCAGCACAGGTCTAAACTCACAATCCTGCAGCTGTGTGACGCTTAAAGCCGTAATTTGAAAAATCTAATTTTCTGAAATGTAATCAATCTGCCAGGATGTCTCATGACTAATGTAGCTATTTTGTGTGTGTGTGTGTGTGTGTGTGTGTGTGTATGTTGGCCTACAGATATCCAATCCGTCTGTGTGTGTGTGGAGCAGCGCTGATGGAGCTATGGTTTTACAGGAGCTACAGTCACATGTCACACACCTTAGGCAGCTTGGACAGAGAGCCTCTGCAGAACCAGTGAGTCCCATTTTCTCAACTGTGTTTAAGGTTATGGTTTGAGGTTATGCTGGAAAATTCTGAGGACGTTCTCCTTTTTTAGTATTCTTCTCACATATTTGTTCAATGTATCAGTTCCAATCGCAGCAAAACAGCTCCACATCATGATGCTACCACCCCCAGGTTTAACAGGCTTACCTTTAGTCCTCCATACATTTACTCACCTTTACTCCTCCACACTGACACCAAGCAACTCAGACCTAGTCTTATTTGATCACAGAACTGTTCTCAAGAAGGCTTTTTCTTCATCCATTCAGTGAAGCTTGAAGATGTTAATTTTCAAAGGAGCTTCTTTCTTTGACAGCAAAAAAATATTGAAATATCCCCTGAATTGTCATGACTTTTTCTGGCTGAACTCTTTCTGCCTTTCTGTGTAGGATGTGCGAGCAGCAGATGAAGGCTTGTTTGAGGTTCTGAGTGGAGTTGGACTCTCCATTTCTTCTCTATCTAATATGCTTCTCTACCAGCCACAACACACACACATTGATACACACGACCAGCTGCTGCAGTTACAGGTATCAATCCATTCATGCATCCATCCATCCATCTGTCCATCCATCCATCCATCCATCCATCCATCCATCCATCCATCCATCCATCCATCCATCCATCCACCCTCTCATCCTTCCGTTCATCCATCCATCCATGCATTCGTCAATTCACCCATTCTTCTGGCAGTCCATCCATCCAACCATCCATCCATCCATCTATGCAACCATGTATACATCTATCCTTCAGCCTATTCTTATATCCCTCCACCATCCACCATCCATCCTTTCATACACTCTCCCATCCAACCAACCAAACATCCATCCTTTTCTGTCCATTAGTTGACTTATTTAACCCTTTCTTTCTGCTGTCTTTGGATAGTGTCTGTCTGCAGAGCTGACCTCTTTAGGCTCTGAGCTCACCTCTCATGGGTTGGAGGTTGTGAAGTCTTTAGGCCCAGGCTCATCAGCAGAAGGAGCATGTGTTTGTGTGGATCTGCTGCAGGAGCATGCATGTGAGCTCCGGAATATTCTCTCTGAGAAGCAAAACCAGCTCCAGAAGCAGTTGGATCAAACGGACCACCAGCAGGTCAGAGACACTGCCGACTTTAAACCTTTTAAAAGAATAATTAATATAACAAGTCTTTAAAAAGTTGACATTAGAACTAGCATGACTGTACATAAACACTGTCCCTCCTAAAACACAATGTTTTTAACTCTCACTAAATGAATAGAGTGTGATTTGGTCAGCATTTCTGTCTCCTCTGTCAACAACCATAAAAACACCCCCAAAAACCTATGAACATCTCACCCTCCTTCACTGTTTCTGCTTTACGGAAAAACAAACAGAACTACTGTCTTTAAGTCCTTCTCATTCACTCACTGGCCACTTCATTAGAAACACCCACCCTGTGCATTCAGTCACTGGTCACTTTATTAGAAACCCCCACCCTATGCTTTCACTCACTGGTCACTTTATTAGAAACACCCACCCTGTGCTTTCACTCACTGGCCACTTCATTAGAAACACTCACCCTGTGCTTTCACTCACTGGCCACTTTATTAGAAACACCCACCCTGTGCTTCCACTCACTGGCCACTTTATTAGAAACACCCACCCTGTGTTTCCAGTCACTGGCCACTTTATTAGAAACACCCACCCTGTGCTTTCACTCACTGGCCACTTTATTAGAAACACCCACCCTGTGTTTCCACTCACTGTCCTGTTTACTACACATTGTACATCAGTAAGGCGGGACTACAGTAGAAGGGTTTCTGCTGAAGTGATCAGTGATATCTATGTAATAACATTTATTAAAGCTATGTGTTTCTCAAACCCCACAGAGGAAGATTAAAAACATGCATGCTTCCTTACTCGCTAACATCTCAACCATCTCAACCACTCAGGAAGCATCCGAGTGTGACCTTCATACCCAACTACAGGTAAACACTAACATGTCTCACACATTTGTTGTTGTTTTTTTAAGTTATTTCTCATTCCTATTATTTTTGTGTAACTGCATTTATACAAACATTCCTACAACTGTAGAAAGTGCACATCCATAGATGGATGGTCCATGCACACACACACACACACACACACACAGTTTCTCTCTCTCCCGGTGGTGTTTCTGTAGGTCTTTCACTTGTTTAAGCGTATTAATGAGTTTTTGCTCCGTGTTGGAAAAACGGTTTGGTGGCTAAAACATTTTTAGTAGTCAACACTTAACGAAGGAGTATAGCTCACCGCTTCAGTGACAGCAGACATACACAGAGCCTGAGACGGGAGATACAGACCATCACAGACTACAAGTCCCCTCAGCAGACCTGTGACAGCACCACCTGAACAATCTGAACAACTTTTTCGCTTGGTTTGAAGCAGACAACAGCACACCTGCCCACAGCGTCTCTCCACCTCCTGGTGACCAGGTGCTGACACTGTCCCTGAACAGTGTGAGAAGATAGTTCAGCAGGATCATGGTGGAAAGCCCATGGTCCAGACAATATTTCTGGTTGTGTGCTGAGAGACTGTGCAGTGGAGCTAACAGTTGCCTTCACAGACATCTTCAACATCTCGCTGAGCCAGGCCATTTTCCGCACATGCTTCCTCCTCCCAGGATGTGTGTTGAGCCCTATTCTATTCACTGTGCTGACACATGACTGCACACATTGCTCAGCTCCAACCTCTTCATCTAGTTTGCAGATGACACAACTGTAGTGAGTCTTATCACCAACAATGGTGAGACAAACTACAGAAGTGAGGTGAGCCTCCTGGCCTTGTGGTGCACTCACAACAATCTCTCTCTGAGCATTGATAAGACAAGGAGACTGTTGTGGACCTCAGGAGAACATGAACCCAGCATGCTCCTCTGACCATCAGGGAGAGGGTGAGGGTGAGCAGTTTTTGGGAGTCCACCTCTCAGAAGATCTGTCCTGGAACAACAACACAGCATTACTGGCCAGAAAAAGTCACCATTGCCTTTACTTCCTAAACTGAGAAGAGCTGGAACTCCAACACCAATAATGTTGACCTTCTACAGTGGTACCATTCAGAGCATCCTGACCAGCTGTATCACTGTGTCGTATGGAGCCTACATATCCTGTTTTCTGCATCTGGGAGATCATAGGGCCTTAATAAACATATACCTAAATAATGTCTTTAAAGTTGTACGACAGCAAGTGAAAAGAAGGTTTATTCACAGTCTGTGAAGAGCTGTAATGTCATGAATTGGTCTACGTAGAGATGTTGGTCCTTCACAGCTGCTCATTGCTGACAGACAGTGTTTAGACCATCTCTTTGCATTTGAAGTGGAGGCTGGTTCTTGCTGGGTTGCAGGTTTAGTAGTTGTTTGGTGGCTTTGCCTTTAGCAGTTGTAGGAAACGCTGAGGTCAGATCAGCTTGCTGATGGTTCTGTGCCAGTGCAGTGAAGCCTGGCCTCAGTTTCAGGAAGTGAAACTGATGTTTGTGCCCTGAAGAACATGTGGTTTGTTCTTTGGCTTCTCTTTTCTGGATTGAAGAAAAGCTTGGGACTCAATTTGGGCCCAACTTCAGGTATTAATATAATCTGAGAAGTCATAGCAGGAAACCATTGAATGTTTTATCTGCTCTGGTCAGGGGACTGTGAGGGTACGCTTTCGGTAGCTCTTCTGGGTTTTGAGATGTGTTTAGGATTATTGTCCTGCAGTAGAAGCTCTGGTCTCATCTACACATTTGTACAAATAGTGAGACGATTGGTGTTTGTTTCCAGAATTTCCTGCGTCACTGTTACAACAAAACAAACAGTCCAAAGTAACTGTGACTGTCCAACCCAATGTAGGATCCATCCACCCCCATGTTTAACAGTCCTTTTCATGAAATCCTGCACCTTTTTTCTCACACCTTTCTTTATTGCAGGCAAAGGATTAATTTTTAACTACATCAGGTGGCAGGATTTGTTTGCAACAGGCTTGTTTAGTCTGTGTGGTCAAGATGCAGGAAAGATTTTCCTATGTCTCTTGTGAAGGTCATGTTAGTGCAGGTGCAGTTGCACAGTCAAACAGTGCACCACCACTCTTCTCAAGGTTCTTTTACATTTTGATTTGCGTTTTCAATCCTATTAGCAGTTCACTCTGAAGTTATACTTAAGTTATGTTTTTCGCCTGTATTATGACCACCTTCTGTTTTAAATTTCAAAGTGATAGGCAGCTGCTTAGAGGAGCCAATCACTGATGACTACCATTAGAGTAAAGTGGGTGAACAGGGGTCTTTGCTTATGGTATTGACATTCCTACACTCAGCTGCTTAGATGTTTGGGGGGCATAGATTATTAGGGTTCCTGGCACGAAACTCTGTGAATCACTATCCCTATAGTGTTGTTTGTTTGTGTGAAATACAGTATTAAGTGATGCTGTTGTGTTACGGAGTCTGACTTGCCCAGTGTTCAGCTGGGCATGCAGTGAGTTTTCATTTACTATTTACTGTTTTGATTCAGCCAATCAGCAGCTACATCCTTTATCAGTGCAGTCAACCTCCATATCATCTACTAACTGCACTAAAATAACTACAGTAAAGACACACTCTCTCTCTCTCTCTCTCTCTCTCTCTCTCTCTCTCTCTCTCTCTCTCTCACACACACACACACACACACACACACACACACACACACCTGGACCTGAAAGTTGCCTTTAACATTCTGTTTTCTTCTTGTCTCTGGGATTGCCGGGTTCCACCAGGAACTCCGACAGAAAGAGAGAGAGTTGGATGAACTGCGAGAAAAAACAAAGAGAGAGGGACAAACCTCAGTGCTTACATTGGAGATCAACACAATAGAGGTCAGTGTGCAATTTCTTTTACATATAGTAACTTTGGGATGATTTGAGAAGTTGTGGATGAGGTGAGGAGGTGCTCATTCAACATCCTGACCTCACTAACACTCTTGTCACTGAATGCAATCAAATTCTTACAGCAATGCTCCAGAATCTACTAGAAAGCCTTTTCACTGACCAGTGGAGACAGTTGGTCCAATAAACTCTTTTAATACCCTTGGTTTCAGAAAAAAAAACATGAATGAGATGTCCCTATACTTTTGTCCATATCCTTACATATATACAGTATAATACATATGGTGTATAAAAGCAAACCTGTGTGTGTGTGTGTGTGTGTGTGTGTGTGTGTGTGTGTGTGTGTGTGTGTGTGTGTGTGTGTGTGTGTGCAGTGCCTGTTGGACAGTGTGTGGTGTGGTGTGAGGGAGCGCAGTGCTGATATGCAGTGCAGGCTGGAGCAACAGCAGCAGTGTGAGAGGCTGATGGAGAACTTGCAGGACCTCGTGGAAATGGCCAGAGAAAGACTGACCCACTCTGCACACGTCCAGCTGGGGAGCACACAGCAGCTGCGCACACACATCAGCACACACTCGGTAAAGTAACACACACACTTCACAAAGACCACAGTTTAATTCAGGTCTATTAGAGATTACTGGACACCTCCACCTGGTGGACATGCAGTCTCATTACAGTGTGGATTTGGATTCCAGTAGACCACTGTTCATCATTATTTCTCTGTGTGTTGGCAGGCATTTTTCCTGTCTCTGGATGCTCGTCTGCGGTCTCTGCAGCAGCTGAGTGCCTGGATGCCAGACAGGAAAGCTGCAGTGGCAGAGCTGGAAGAGCAGGTGGACAGCCTACAGCGACAGGCTCTGGACACTGTGACTGCCCTGCTTGCTGCTCTCCAGGTAGAAAAAAGTGAAGCGGGTTGAAACATTTGATAAGCATGGTTCTTGCAGCTTATACATACTTTAATCCATGTTTGTAAGGTGCATCTGGAAAGTATTCACAGCTAAATTCTACACACAATAGCCCACAAAGACAATGTGAGAAAGGTTTGTTTAAAATGTTTACAAAGTTACTAAAGATAAAACACGTACGTAAGTATTCACAGTCTTTGCTCACTACTTTGTTGAAGCACATTTTGCAGCAATTACAGCTTCAAGTCTTTTTGAATATGATGCTACAAGCTTGGCACATCTGTTTTGGGAAGTTCTCGCATTTTTCTTTGCAGAACCTCTCGAGCTCCATCAGATTGGATGGGGAGTGTCAGTGCACAGCCATTGTTAGATATCTCCCGAGATGTTCAACTGGGTTAAAGTCTGGGCCACTCAAGGACATTTACATCCACTGCCCACTCCTTTGTTATCATGGGTGTGTGTTCAGGGTCATTGTCCTGTTGGAAGATAAATCTTCAGTCCAGAGTGATCTGGAGCAGGTTATCATCAAGGATGTCTCTGTACATCACTGCAGTCATCTTTCCCTTGACCCTGACTATTCTCCAAGTTCCTGCTGCACAAATACATCCCCACAGGATGATGCTGCCACCACCATACTTCACTGTAGGAATGGTATTGGCTAGGTGATGAGCAGTGCCTGGATTCCTACAGACATGATGCTTGACATTGAGGCTTCTGTCTGGCCACTGTATCATTCTGATTGGTGGAGTGCTGCAGAAATGGTTGTCCTTCTGGAAGGTTGTCCTCTCTCCAAAGAGCAACATTGAAGCTCTATCAGAGTGACCATTGGATTCGTGGTCACCTCCCATTCATCTGGTCTTATCTGACCATTAAATTCTCTCCAGAAGTATTTTTCTTTGTTCGTGTAGTTCAGCTGCAAACTTTTGATTTTGAAGCAGGAGCTTCTTTCTAAGCTCCTCCTCTAAATTCGTCCTCCTCCTCATCCCCAACCATGATAACTGGAAAAAAGAGCTGTTTTTCTCCTGATAGTTACTGGTCATGATAAGGTTTTGTGATGTGTGTGGTCGGTTAAAGGTCTGGACTCAATGGGAGGAGAGCCAGGCGTGGTTGGAGAAACTCCTCCAAGACTTGGAGACTCGATTTTCCAAGATGCACCTTGAAGACCAAACAGAAGAGGAGCTACAGAAGCGTCTGTCTGCTTATGAGGTATTGCTGTTGAGAATGTTTCAGCAGATGCTGCTATTTTAAACCACACTTTCATACGTATACAGTGGTTATGTCTTTGGAATGATGTTCATAAACTATAGAAACTACTTAGCAACTACCTTGCAACCACCTAGCAACCCCATATCAACAACTAAGCAACTACTAAATGACCTCAAAACCACCCCACACCGACCACCCAGGATATCATGGTGAGTGCCTAGTAACCACTAAGCAACCCTATAACAACCATATAGCAACACCATAACATCCACCTAGAAACCATTCAGCAACACATTTGCAACTACCTTCTGTACCATAACAACCACCTATCTGAACAGTTTGACCCTGCTGACCACATAGTAGTATCCTAACAACTGCCTTTTCTATTTACATTTGCTTATCCACTCTCAGAACCTTCTTGTAGCTCCACCTTGGAGATGTCTTTTGATGTACAGTTTGGTTCTGGATCCCCTAGTTTGCTCTTTTTTCTCCCTGTCAGACACTGCAGGCCATCCTGGTGGAGAACAGAGTGCGGATCGGTCTGGTTTTGGATCAGGCATGCAGAATACAGAAGGAAGGGGTGGATGAGCCATGTGTGGGCATGTTTCGTCAAACGATGCACAGGGTAGAAGTGTCTGGCTTGAGGCTGAAGCAGAGATTGGCTGCCCTGCAGAGGAAGATAGAGCATGGGCAAGAGTCTGCCCACCAGATGAAAAAACTATGGAACAGGTAAAACAGATACATATGTATTATCTGATGTGAAGGTCACACATCAGATAATAAGATAATGTTGGTGAAATGTTGGACAATATGTCAATGAATGTATATAAAATGGTTCTAATGAATTGTTATCATTTTTAAAGCACAGAGAATATTTAAATGATCCAGGAGTAACTGTGAAATATGGTATTATTCTGCATTATTCAGTTATATGTCCTTCTTTATAAAATACTTGCAATATTGGGAAAGGTTTAGGCTGTGTAATTTATTACTAAATAAATTAGCAAGAAGCGTTAATATTGAAAGCTTTGCTTTAATAGCTTTAAATTCATTATTTACTAAACAAATCACACACACGTTTTTCAAAATAATGATAAACGTGTTCCAAACCAATAAAACAGGTCAGAGCATCAACACTGAATGTGATTTAAGTTGTTTCGAATATTGAGTCCAATCAGAAGTGGGATTTTTTTGTAGGTACCATCATGACTCTGCAGCTCTGCTCAAGTGGATGTCCAAAGCCAAAGAACACCTGCAAATCTGGACTTGTCAGTTGACCTCACCGAAAAAGGACACAGACAAATGTCTGACCCACTACAAGGAGTTTATAGTAAGTTGGACAAGCTTCTCTTAACAGCTTTTTGTTTCATTGCATTCAGTTGTAATTTAACCAGTTTACTAAAAAAGTGAATTAAAAATTATTTATGCATATCTAAACATATCTGATATGAAACAAAACCGTGCTGAAGTAGTCCTCCTTTTCGATTTTGTGTTAAACAGCCACAGAGCAACACCTTATACTATACTTCCAACACCGTGCTTAACAGTTTGCAAAGTGTTCTTGTGCATTTACTCCTAAACCATACCTCCAGTTCAATAATTGTCTCATCTGACCATAAAACTTTAAGGCTGTGTGACACCTATGTAGACCTTTCATCAGGACTGCCATAAACCTACAGGGGTTGGACAGTGAAACTGAAACACCTGTCATTTTAGTGTTAGGTTTCATGGCTAAATTGGAGCAGCCTGGTGGCCAATCTTCATTAATTGCTCATTGCACCAGTAAGATCAGAGTGTGGAGGTTCAATTAGCAGGTAAGAGCACAGTTTTGCTCCAAATATTGCAATACACACAACATTATGGGGGACATACCAGAGTTCAAAAGAGTTCAAATTGTTGGTGCACGTCTTGCTGGCACATCTGTGACCAAGACAGCAAGTCTTTGTGATGTATCAAGAGCCACGCTATCCAGGGTGATGTCAGCACCACCAAGAAGAACCAACCACATCCAACAGGATTAACTGTGGATGCAAGAGGAAGCTCTGAAAGGGATGTTCGGGTGCTAACCCAGATTGTATCCAAAAAAAGACATTCCCAAGACGAATTGACGCTGTATTGGCTGCAAAAGGAGGCCCTCGTTCACACCATACTAATCAATTATTGTGGTCTAAAACCAGGTGTTTCAGTTTCACTATCCAACCACTGTACATAAAGGATTGTTCCAGCAAATCTTGATGTTCTTTAGTGTTGTAGGTCTCAATCAGTTGTTATGAAATACTTATGTAGCCGTCATATAGACTCAGGAATGCTGCTCCTTGCTAAAGTGTTACCAAACAGGCTTCAGCTTTACTGGTTTATAATGTCCGTGTTCTTCACAGGAGCTGAGTAAGGAGCTAGAAGTGAAATCAGCTCTGAAGGCTTCAGCGATCAGTGCTGGCACTGCAATACTGCAGATGAGTGAGAAGGAACAGCAGGACACACACCTGCTCTCTATAGATTCCACAGCCACATCTGGTCACGACAGTGACACTGGCGTCATTAACATCCATGATGTTCCTATAATGGAAGCATCAAGTCAGGAGAACCAAGATTCCTCACTGAGGTTTCTTCATGTTCACTCATCCACTGCCAGAAAAGCTCTCAATGCCCCTGAAGTGGAGTTCAATGGATCTAAACCATTGGTCCAAGATAAATCTCACACACACACCCTGGCAGGTGAGGATGTTGGTTCCTCCAGCATTCCTCAGACCTGTAGGACCAGCTCACTTTCCTCCAAAGGGTCAGTGGATGGAAACGCTCCTGTCAGGTCCATGTTAAACCCCATCGCAATGTCTCCTGCCCTGAGGTCTGTACAGACTCAGCTCACTCAAGTCGAGCATGGCTGGATGGAGATCTTCACAGGTATTCCAGCAGTGCAGCAACAACTGCACCAGGTAAGAAAGCAGTATATCAGAGCTGTGTATTGATACAAACCTGGCCATACAGTACATAGTACAATACAAGGGCTGCAATACAGTGTTAAAGCAATAGAACATCAGCGTGTTAATGTGAAATGACAGCACGAGTGTGATGAAGCAGATACCAGCTGAAGGCAGGTTTCAGTCCACTCACTGTATTTCTAGTCTGTCTATATTATTGGGGATTCTTCTTGTGATCTCAATCCCAGAGGAGAGGGATGAGTTACATGACTGGCCAATCTCACCAGTCTCAGAGACACACAGTCAACAGCTTGGTGCCACCAAACATTTATTTATTCACACACAGTTCATAAGCAGCTCATCCCCAAACCAAAAAACATAAAAATCCCAGAGCAACACTGAGCCTGGTCCAGATCCACAGTTAGAGTCCCTGTAGACGTCTGCAGAGTTTTTATAATGGCACAGTGATTCCACCTAAGCAGTAGCACCTGTGAGAGAGAAACCGGCTTCTTCATCACCCGTGTCTTAACCCATCTTTACGTTAACCTAAGGAGTCGCTGCCTCTATTTAATTAGCAATATAATCATTAGTGTTTTTGAAAAAAAAAAATCATGCTTTTGTGGCAACTTAACTGCACAATTGTGTAACTGTGTAAATTGCAATATATTGTGACACTGTAAGCAAGACAATTTACTAAGAATTTTTATTTCAGATTTTAGGAAGCTGTAGAATGGAAACAACAATCCTATGCACAAAAGACAAGATCCAGTCAGTATAACACTGCTATCTAGGGTTCGGGGTTTAATCACAACACAAAATATTGACTCCAGTTTTACACGTTACTAATTAAAAATCAATACTGTGGTTCCTCGACTTTTTATTTTTTTTATTGATTTTTTGAGTCGACAAAATGCATCTCGGACATGTTGCCGTGAAAACAGGTAAACATATATAGGTCAAACTTATAAACCCCGAACACCTCGCCAAAGCAAAAGCAAAAGATCAAAGGACGTTCTCAAAAGTAGGAAAAGAAACACTTTAAAAGAATGACAGGGTAATTGCACATTCTCCACAAACACTGAAGCCGAGCATGTGTAATCCCATCCCATCTCTCTTCAAAGGTTCCTTCATAGGTACGTTCTGTCTGGACTTAGAGAGGATCTGTTTTCTAAAGAGTACTGAGCTTTTAAGATCTAAGGAGGCATATGTTCTATAAATGGTCTCCATGTTTTCATATATGATAGGTTGATGTCCTGGAGTATTGCAGTTATTCATTCATAGGGATGTATTGTAAATATTCGTCTATACCACTTTACCCCTGAGTAACAGAGGGGGGTGTCTCCTTTAGACAAGCATTAAGGAGGCATGTTCTAGCTAGGAAGCAGTTTGTGATGTGAAGATGATAGTGAGACAATTTCGGGGGGGTTGAAATGTGTTTGCATGAAAGTACGTCTCCATGTGTGTCACTTTACACAAACAGGTGAAGTGTTATGATAGTTGTATTCCTTTTCACTGGTGTTATATATGTATCAAAGCAACGAGAAGTCTGGGTTCGGGGGAACCTGAGTATCCTGGCGGGACATATGTGGCTGGATACATGATGGACTCCTGGGAGAGGTGGAGGGTCGTGTGCCTAGCGGGATATTTTTGTTTTTGGAACCGTTATTGTAAGTGTTTTGCCGATTGGACAAGGCACTGCACTGACATATCGTCAAATTAGAGAAATGAGGGCAGCTGTCAAAAGCCCCTTTAAGCTGCCTGAGATGATTGAGGTGGTGAGCAGGGCTTGGTGGGACTCAGACTGTGACTTTACATCGCACCTTGGATAATATCTTAGAGAGGCTGTCAGCTTTGCAATCCATTTGAGAATGGATCGTTTGGGGGACCACACTGGACCAGAAGATCAGTAGTTGCAAAATGGACACTACTCTCTCCCAGCCAAAATATTCTTGTTATCAGCTATTCGGCTCCCCTGTCAGCTCTGGCCTTGCCCCCGGAGGACAACACTCTGGGACGCTCCCTCCCCTTTCCCTACCACCTGTTGATTGTAGACTCTGACTGGCTGCTTAAGGCTGTTTTCAGGGGTTTGCGAACTGAAACATTGTCTCCATGGCGACTGCTGGAGTTCAGTTTTGGCTCCTGGGCGGGGTGCTTTCTTCAGGAGGCCCCAGGCTTTTGCACATTATCTCCCTCTGTGGCAAGGAGTGTCTGCAAATTGGTGCTGGATTGGCCGGCAGCTGGGCAGGACTTGCTTGTCGAACTCTCTAGTCACTCCCTAGTCTGTGTTGAATTATGTGTGCTTTAAGTGCTTGGATGTTTTTTTTTAATCTACCTAAATTATGCTCCTCCTAGAACATGGTCTGTGTGTGTTTTTTCTTCCTTCCTTACCTCATTTATACTGCTATTGGGACCAATAATGTATATATCAATCAATCAATCATATATACTGTATATATGTGTATGTGTATGTGTATATATACTGGTGTTATATACAGGTATGTAATCTGTATATACCTGACCTGAGCTGCCCTGGGCTGGCTGGTGGACCCACTCTCAATTTAACTCTTAATTCTCTCTTTTTCTCAGTGTTTGATGGACAGGTTGAGTCCCCAGGGCCTTTTGGCCCGTGTGAATGGTTGGATCAGTGCTGCAGGACTCAGGCTGGACGAGGCTGAGAGAGCCGCTCGCTCCTCCAACACCACAGTTCAACTCAGAACACTCCTCAGCACTTACCAGGTATTACGGTCACGCTCACATGTAGAAAGTGTGAAACCTCACTTACACTTTCCTGCAAAAGTTCCCGGGACACACAGAGCCTCAACGTAACCAGTATGTTCAGTGATTCCCACTCTGTGTGTCCTCCCCTTCCCTGTGTTTATGTACGATGTAGTTGCTGAAGAAAGAGCAGGTGTGTGAGCAGTGGTCAGTGGACTTCCTGAACCAGTCTGTGCTGAAGCAGACCGACCCTGACTCACATCGATACAAACACACTGCCTTCGCTGAACAGCTGGGGGAGCTCAACTGCCGCTGGCTCACAGTGCAATCACTAATAAACACACAGGTATGAGCACACACACACACACACACACACACACACACATATGCCCCATTATGTAAAATAATTATTGTGTTTGCAGTTGCAGCAGACAGAGCGGAAGCTGAGATCATGTGCAGACAGAGAAGGCAGACTGCATCTTGTGCATCTCTGGATCAAAGGGCGTGAGAAGTGGATGAGATTGGCTGAAAGGCCTGTCAGTCACTCCCTGGCAGAAGAGCACCTGAAAGACTGCGAGGTTTGTGCTTGTGCATATTTGTGAAATGGAAATTAGTGTCCAGAGGAGTCACTAAAGTGCCCACAGAGCACAGATACTGATTCTGATGGACCTGCCGGCATGACTTCAATCCTGTATCTTCCCTTCTGTGTGTTCCTGCTCTCAGGAGTTGGAAGAGAAGCTGAAGACTTGGTCTGCTGAGCTAAGAGAGTTGAAGAACAGGGGACACAGTGGCAGTGAAGAAGAACAGAGGGATCCTGACTTCATCAGACAGACTAACACAGTCAAACAGTCATTAGCAGAGCTCACTCGACAGGTACCAATCAGCTTCGGCTGCCTATAGCTGCATTGTTCCGTGTCTGCTATGAATTAATGCAACTAATTCAAAATGAATAGTTTTTCAGCACTTATTTAGTAATCATTCAGAAATCTGATGCCATAAATGTCTGATATCTGATTTTCCATGTTGGTTTTCCCTTTCAGAACAACACTCTAAGGCAGGCTTTGCAGGAGGTTTGCACACTGTGGTCTCAGTTTGACAGTGGGCGGAGTCTAGCATATCTCAGAACCCTGAGGATCTTCCAGTCACTGGAGCATTGCCATGTCTCCCACACGTCCCTCACAGCTCTTGAGAAAAGCAATAATAAGCTAAAGGTGCTTTTAATCATTTGTTCCTACTATAATGTAGCTTTTAATGATTATTTTAATGACGAGTGTTATTCCAGGTAGAACTACAACAGAGAAGTGGCAGTTATGGAAGCATGCAGAGAGCGTTTTATGATTATAAAGTTACATAGTTCATTACACTTGCACAAATATATTCTCCAGTGTTGCAACAGCCAACGCAACATAGTGACTGACATTCTCTAGTTGTGTGGAAACCTTCTTTACACTCATTTATAAAAACCCAGAGGAGTTTAATACCATCCACAACCACCTACAACACCATAGCAACCATGTTACACGAGTGCAGAGGTCAGAAACCTGTGGCTCCAGAGCCGCATGTAGCCCTTTCATCCTTATACTGCAGCTCCGTTTGGCTTGGGAAAATAAATTATAAGTATTTAACTGAAGTGTGTTTTATTTGTGTTAAAAAAAATAGTTCTAAAATGGAAGATTGTTGTGATCTTCAAATATTAAAATACAATTATGTGTTCATTACATGATCAGAATAAAATTTTCTCTGTAGCACTTCATGGATTTCATAAGCAACACACTATAGTTGTTTATACAAAGTGTAAAGTTAAGAAAAAGCAATATATACAGTGTTCTCTTCATTTTAGAAAACGAGCCAAAAAGTATTTGCGGCTCCCAGTGTTTTATTTTGCATGGAAACCGTGTCCAAATGGCTCTTTGGGTGTTAAAGGTTGCCGACCTGCTCTAGTGCATCTCAAAAAATGTTTTTGTTCATAATTTCATTCAAAAAATTTAACTCTTTTAAAAGTTTAAACTGATATATTTCAAGCTTTATTTTATTTAAATTTTCATACTGTCTAAATAGTCATTTAGTCAGACTGGATTTCTGTTTTTCATGAGCTATAAGCCGTACTTATGGATCTACAGTAAAACAAAAAATATATATAATATATAAATATATATATATATATATATATATATATATATATATATATAAAATATAAAAAACTTTACATATAATAAAAATAAAATCTGATACTTTAACATTTTGGATGAAATTATGAACAGAAATGAACTTTTTCAAATATTTTTTTTTTTTTAGTTGCACTAGTAAAGCATAGCAACCAGCTACCCTCCATTAAATATGGTGTAGTAACTAGTTAGTAGCAGCCTACCAATCATCTAAAAACATGGGATGTCATGGCAACTATTTGGAACAGTATAGTAAATGCCTAGCAACTCTATGGCAACCACACACTGTAATTCTTCTAGTTTAAAATTAAAATCATTTAATGATCTAAAACAAATTTCAAGTTTTAAACTATTGATACAGACCTTTAATTGTCAGATCTTTAATCATCAGATCTTTAATCATCAGACCTTTAATCATATGTCTCTCTGCTCTCTATGTCAAAAATGTTACTCTTCATAGTTAGTAGCTGCTTTTAAACTTTGGACGTGAAATGTGGATTAAAGGACAATATGAATGATTATGATTTTTGTTGTGACATATTCATTGTAAATGCCAGATGGTTGTGCATTATTTTGACTGAATGCTTTTCTTTCCCAAATTAGACACTGCAAGCTGAGGCTGAGGAGATTGACAGGCAGTGGGAGAAGCTTGATCACACCTTGTCCTCCCTCACTGGTGGAATCCATGCAGGCACCTCCCAGTTATTATCAGAGCAGCAGGGGAAAGAAAAAGCATGGTTAGTTTACAAGATGCTGCGCATCTTCTTATGTTATATAGCATGATTAAAGCGTCGTTGGCCACTTTATTAGAAACCCTTCTCAGCTCCACTTGCTGGTTTTTAGATAGGTCAGGGATGCACAACTCCAGTCCTAGAGGGCCCGTCTCCAGCAAAGATTGTTAGTTATCCTCCCTTGAATCAAGTGTGTTTGAGTAGGGTAACTACTAAACTTTCCTGGGGACCAGCCGTCCAGGACTGGGGTTGTGCACCCCTGAGACTGCAGCTCATCTGTTGATGTGCAGTTTGTGTTAGCCATCCTCTAACCCTTCATCAGTGGTCATTTTCGGATCACAGCACCACTCTTAGCTGGACATATTCAGGTGGTGGACCTACTATCACGTTAGCAGGGACCACTCCCGTGTCAGTGTCACTGCTGCACACCATCCAAATAATATCAGGTCAGCAGCAGTTCTGTGGCCCAAAAATGATGAAGGAGGCTGAAGGGTGTAGCTGAGCTACAACTACACACAGGCATACACAGTGAGCTGTAAGGTAAGTGGGGCTCCAATTGGTCCACATGCACAAGGGTGTTTTTAAAAATGTAACAATCTTTTACAATGTTTTGTCCTCCCGTCCACACCTAAACCGCCCCCTACAGGCTTATTATGCTCATGCAAGCATTGTGTCTTTGTGTGGATGGAAATATTTTCGAAAACAGAGGAAGGGAAATCTCTGTTCTTCTGAAATCAATGTCCTTTTTGTCTTCCAGCTGGTTGGAGGTGAAGCAGAACCTCAGACACACGTCTCTGAGGTCACACTCTGTTCTGGAAGCCTGGAAACAGTACTCGGCTCTGTTAGAACCCTGCTCCCAGAAGCTCCAGCAGTACAGAGAACAGTTCTCCTCTCTTTCAAACACTGGATCTGAACCTGACGGCAACACTGAGAGACTTTCAGTCTGTGTGCAGCAGCTATATGTGAGAACACACACTCCTGAATACTTTCACACACAACGTCATAGCAACTTTGCATACAATAGCAGCCAGCTGGAAACTGTCAGATTATGCCAGCGACCTATCAATCCTCTAAAAACATTCGGGAACATCTTGATAAGCATTTGGAACAATATAACAACCACATAGAAAGTTCCTAGGAGGTTATGCAAAGCATGTGGCATACCCATAACAACTGCATGGCAACTACCTATCAACGCCATGGCAACCACTTTAAAAAGCATGGCAACTTATCCCATAGAAGTCGCAGAAAATACCATAGGCTTAGGTAGAGCACAGCTACCACTTGGGACAGCATAGCAGCCACCTAGTAACCTCATAGCAACCACTTGTCCATCTGGGATAACATAACAAGACCTTTTTGAACAGCATAACAACTACGTAGCAACCACATAACCACTAACTGCATACCAACCTCTTGGAACATTATAGCAGCTGATGTTCATAAAATCTCTTCATAGCTCAGTTTTGAGTGTATTGGAAAACGATGACCACAGTCTTTATCTCATGTTCAGGATTTGCTGAAGAAGACAAACAGTCTCCAAACTGACCTGGACCAAGTGCACAAAGCCTCCAAAGAGCTGGTTGGCCAAATGGAGCCCACTGCAGCCACCTTCGTCCAGTCTGAACGCCGGCTGTTGACGCGTGGTTGTCTCCAGCTTGAGGAGGCCCTAAAAGCAAAGCTTGGGGAAACAGAAGTAAGAATCATTGACTATGTTTTTTAGGTTTTGCGTGATATTTACTGTATTAAACAACAGTATAATAAGCATGTCTTTATCTCAGGAGGACCTGAAGCAGCTTCAGGAATTTGAGCTGCTGCTGGAGTCACTAGAAGCTCATTTAGAAGACTGGAAGACTAATAAAATTGGACACATAGATACTCAAGAAACAGATGTCACTAAGGTTAGACGCACACTACCTATCACCAAATACATACACCTTGTGCTCACACTCACTGGCCATTTTATTACAAACACCTACTTTGTGCTTTTGCTCACTGGCCACTTTATTAGAAACACCTGGCCTCTACTTGCACTCGATCTTGTAAATATTATTGATGTCTATGTTCTCCACAGTCAGGTTTGTTAGAGTTGAGCTGTCACTCTGCTGACCTTGAGCTGCTTAATGGCCTCAGCTACAGGCTAACCCTCAGTGACCCCATGACCCGGCGGTTACAGAACCTGAACAAGAAGTGGGCTCAGGCCTCCGCTCTTGCTCAGGAGAGATGCAGGTAAGAGTTCTGAACAAATGTTAATGTTACTATGTTTACACAAGTGATATATTTATTTATATATATTTAGTTATAAACAATTGCATGTACTAAAATAAGCTCACTTTAAATGAAATAAATATAAATTTAATTTGTTTAATTTGTGTGTGTGTGTGTGTGTGTGTGTGTGTGTGTGTGTGTGTGTGTGTGTGTGTGTGTGTGTGTGTGTGTGTGTGCGCGCGCGTGCGCATGTACAGTGAACTGCAGGCAGCATCTCTCCAGCAGCAGGATTTTGAGCAGAGGTGTGAGAGCTGGATGGTGTTTCTGCAGAGGATGGAGGACAGCCTGGCAGGAGAGATCTCATCGACCTACCCTCAGCTCAGACAGCAGCTACGAACACACCAGGTACAACACACGCACACACACGCACACACACGCACACACACACACACACACACACACACACACACACACACACACACACACAAATTTCCACAATCTCCAGTCTGTTGCATGTAACTGAAGATAAAGGTTCTACACTCGTCTACACTCTCTACTCTTTTCTCTCTTTCAGCGTTTCCAGGCTGAGTTGTCTTTAGGTCATCAGATTCTACACTCTGTCATCACCGAGGCTCTGCTCCTGTTACACAGGGGCGAAGTGGACGATAGGCAAGTACATTTATACAGAACCATTATTCTCCTGATTTTCTCTAGTCCTCAGTGGTCACAGGACATTGCTCACAGGACGCTATTGG
Source organism: Acestrorhynchus altus (assembly GCA_034509495.1). NCBI lineage: Eukaryota > Metazoa > Chordata > Actinopteri > Characiformes > Acestrorhynchidae > Acestrorhynchus > Acestrorhynchus altus. The sequence continues at coordinate 7,602,579 of CM067506.1, read as the reverse complement.
CTGTTTGATGGACTGTTCTCAGTCCAGCAGTGACACTGAGGGATTTAAACACTCCAGCAGCACTGCTGTGTCTAATCCACACATACCAGCGCAACACACACTAACACACCACCACCATGTCATTGTGACTGCAGTGCTGAGAATTACCCACCACCCACATAATAGCTGCTCTGTGGTGGTCCTGTGGGGTCCTGACCATTGAAGATCAGGGTGAAAGGAGGAGAATAAAGTATGCAGAGAAACAGATGAACTACAGTCTGTCATTGTGCTCCTGTATGGACAGTGGAGCTGATAATATGGACAATGAGTGTTGAAATAGTGTTATGGCTGATCTGTGTATTGACACATAATTAATTAGTTAGTTGTTACACATGCAGTGCTCCTGGAAAGCATTCACAGTGCTTCACATTTGCCAAAAGGCATCTAAAGAACTTTCAGACCATGAGAATCAACAAGATTGACCTTTTTTAACTGAATGCCAAACATCATGTCTGGAGGAAACCAGGTGCTCATCAATACCATTCCTACAGTGAAGCATGGTGGTGGCAGCATCGTGCTGTAGGGATCTTTTTCTGCAGAAGAAACTGGGAGACTAGTCAGGGTCGAGAAAAATGACTGTAGCAATGTACGGGACATCCTTGATGATAATCTGCCCCGGGTTCTAAGACTGGGGTGAATTTTTGATAGGACCCAAAGAACACAGCCAAGATAACAATGAATAGCTTCGGGACAACCGTTTGAAAGTCCTTGAGTGGCCCAGCCAGAGTCCAGACTTGAACCCTGTTGAACATCTCTGGAGATATCTAAAAATGTCTGCACCAATGATCCTCATCCAGTTTGATGGGGGTTGAGAGGTTCTGCAAAGAAGAATGGGAGAAATTTCCCAAAACATATGTACCAAGCTTGTAGCATCATACAACTAAAAGACTTGAGGCTGTAATTGCTACCAAAGGTACTTTGGTACCTTTCCGGATGCACTGTACCTATTTGATTAGAACAGTGTTTCTCATGCACCCCCTGCCCTGCACACTTAGTGCTTTCTCTGCTCCCCACACACGCCTGATTCAACCAATGAGCTTAGCAATAACTTTTAGAGCTACAGATGTATGTTAAAGCAGGGGCTCAACAAAAAAAATCTCCAGGACCAGGGTTGAGAAGCAATGGGTTAAGATAACCAGTTAGCAAATGAATTCATACAGCAACAGTAGTGTGTGTTAGTCAGTTTATATATTGTATATTCATAGATTATGTACAGTGTGTGTGCTGTGGGAGTGGTTGCTGGGAGTCTTTGTGCTGTGTGTGTTCTCAGGAGTGATTTCTTGCTGAAGCTGGCTCAGCTGAGAGAGCACTGGCAGGGCGCAGTGCAGAGAGCAGCTCAGCGGCGCTCCCTAGTGGAAGGACAAGTACAGAACTGGCACCTTTACACACACACCCTGCGAAAATTACGCAAGCTGCTCACACACACTCACACACTCCTCCCACCCGCCGGACCCATGCACTGCAGTGTCCTGCAGCTGCGCCTCTCACTGGAGGGCATGAAGGTGATAGACATAATCATGTCTGATAAAAATAATCATCACCAAATTCATTACTGATTACTGGATACTGAATACTCTCTCTCTCTCTCTCTCTCTCTCCCTCTATCTCTATCTCTCACTCGCCCCAGCATGCTGAACTGCTGTTCTGCAGGTCAGTCTCCTGCTATCTTCTGCTGTTGGATGTGGGCCGGCAGCTCTTCACTGTAAGTGATGAGGACACACAGGTCCAGCTGCAGACTGATCTCGCTACCCTGCAGGATGACTGGGAGAGCTCCAAGTGTACACTGGGAAAGAGGAGAACCCTCACTGCTGACATCATCAAGGTGAGCATCATTTCAGAGAGAGAAAGTCAGGGAAAAAGAAATTAAAACGAGCCACATTGTGGACAGTCTTGGGTCAATACTGGCTTTAAAACAGTAATGACCTGACCTGAGGAAACTCACACTGTTCACTGTTCTCCTGACCTTTCCTGTCAGGCGGCATCTCTGTGCTGTAATATGACTGAGCAGTTTCTGCTTTTTGTCCACTGACTGGTCGTAATAGATTAGGGCTAATCTCCCCACCGTCCAGATCTGCAGGGGTCAGATAGCGGATTGAGATTTCCAGCTAACTGAATGTGGGGGTTTATTGTAATCATGCAGTAACACAGACGCTGACCACTACAGCTCTCAGACATGGCCAAGGCATTTCACTCTGAACTCTGGACCTAAAGTGAGCTGTAAGTTTAAGACAGCTGAGTGGCTGTGCTGTATTGGGGAAAGTGCAGTCTGAACTATGCTTAATTCTTAGGTTCAAACTAAGGTAAGGGGGCACTGGGGCACTGGGTCATTGTCACCACCCTCACCACCCCAATAAACAGGGGGCAGTGCCCCCGCAACCCTAGTGCCAAGCTAGTGAAGATGTAGTATATAGTGGTCACTCAGACTGGCAGATCTGAGGACATGACATTGATAGCCAGCATCGACCCCCCCCTCCCCCCCAACTATATTTAATCATTGTCAGTGCCAGTTAATATACACTATTTGGACAAGTATTGAGACACCTGCTTATTCACTCTTAAAGACCAGGAAAGGCTTTCTGCTGTCTCAGCCTGTCCAGGAAAGGCCTTCAACTAGATTTTGGAACATTGCTGCGAGGAATTTATTCCATTCAGTGACAAGAGTGTTGCAAGAGTGTGAGTGAGGTTAGGATGGTGGGTCATGTATATCATGTTTATCTGCTCCAAAGGGTCCTATTCTATTGGCAGTATTTCTCTACAAGGGTTAGACAAGCTGTGTGTGTGTGCAATTGCAGAGCTGTGTCAGAAAGGGCTGCAATTTAAAGTTGCTGAATGCATTTACACGCATGCAATGTTATTTAATAACCCTGTAAAACTGAACTGTGCTGAACTGAGAGAGAGAGAGAGGGAGGGAGAGAGAGAGAGAGATAGAGAGGGAGGGAGAGAGAGAGAGAGAGAGAGAGAGAGAGAGAGAGAGAGGGGAGGGGAGGGGTAGTCAGCACTATACAGGTTTGGGCAAAAAATCATAATTAAAGGTGAGAGTGAGTGAGCGAGTAAATGAGAGAGAGAGAGCTGCATGGTCTTGTTCAGTCAATTGACCTACATTCCTGTCTCCTGTGAAAACAACTGGACAAAGCTGGATCATTACTGCTTTGTTTCAGTGTCACGTGTGTGTGTGTGTGTGTGTGTGTGTGTACTAATCTGGGTCTGGTCAGTGTTCTGGTTGGCAGGTAATGCTCAGGTCAGTCTGTCTGTAACACAGCTCACTTTCACTGCCCTCAGACATGCTGGGCTGTAGTCCAGAATGCGGAGGAACAACAGGCCTGCAGATCGTTTATTAATCGTTATCACAGCATCGGCCTCTGCCGCACTGATATCACTGATACAGACAATATGCAAATGAGTCTCTGATGAACCACAGTGGTGTTGTGAGCATTCTGACCACCCACAGCTGCAGTCAGCTTCGGAGGGTGTGATGTGATAGAGTCCATACCCGTCACTGGCCACTGGCCAGTAATGATATTGCCATTATAATCAAACTGTATTGACCTTTACTTCACAGCTTAAACATTCTGCTGTAACACATACAGATGCCTTCCTGAGATTCTTAGAGGTCTTGTATGGTCAGCTGCTTTGGTGGCACATAGAGGAGCAGCTGCTTATAAGAGGGGTTTTGTCTCCTTGTTGCATATGTGTGTCATTAATGTAAAGAACAAATGCCAGTCAAAAGTTTGGACACATTTCAAGGGAAAATATAAATATGCTTATCTTGGAAGCATAAAGGCCCACATGAAAAAAAATATTCAGATTTTTATGTAATTTTTTTTTTTGCATCTGACAATGAAAATGTGAGAATTAGAGCCTGATAAATCGCATGTCTTCATGAAAACCTCTGTCCCAAACATACCTCACAAACACAAGCAGTAAAGATGCTGTACTAACATCAGACAACACATCTAGTTGCAAAATGTGGACTTCTTTAATTTTGTCAGAGCCCTTATCGACATTCCATCTACTTTGCTATCACATCATATCTGATGTAACGTGGGTCATATTTACAGCTGAGGAACAGTGTCTGAGGAACTGTCGCCCATTATGGACTAATGCCTCCCCCTGAGGATGGGCATGCAGACCACTAGACAGAGCCTTGTGGCCCAGTGGTGGTGTCCAGCCCACAGGATGAGAAACCCAGCAGTTGAGTGTGTCTAAACTTTTGACTAGTACTGTATGCTAAAAAGTGAAAACCATCAAAAGTACAAGGTATTTGTTACAATATGGATATTTGGTCATGAGTCTATAACCAAACTGCTGCTTCAATATGAATTGTTTCCAGTTTATAACCACAAGTTACATTTCACCTGTCTATTTGCACTTTTACACCGGACACAGGGATGGTGTGTTAGCGTCTGTGCGCCGCCGGTATGAGTGGATCACACACACCAGTATATATAGGGGTTTCCTATAAATTGACCTGTAAAATGTATGGAATGGTCATAACCAAGCATGAATGACCTAATAGATGTGACCATATGAGTCAGAGTTTATATGATCAAACTGATCTAAACCTTTGTGTCATAGAACTGGGAGAGCTGTATAGCTGGACTAGCTGATCACACCCAACGTCTGGAGGAGGTGAAGACCAGACTAAAGCAGCCAATCCAAGAGCCAGAGGAAGAGCATCGCTTCATTAAGGTGCATTTAACAGCTTTGCCAAGTGGTTGAGGATGCAGTGTCTGATACCTGAGATCATTGTTTTAGTACATGATGGCATGAGACACCGTGACATCAGATTTATAGCCACTTTATCGACTATTCAAACCCCCAGTTTATTAGTTTATCACACACACTCACACTGAATGACTTTGTTTACATCTTAGTTTAATTATGATATTTCAGGCTGAATAACAGGGTACACTATTAAATTATTAATAACACTCAATTAAAATCACTCAAGTGGCAGGGTTGCCAGGAACTAACCTTTAAATTATAACGGTATAATTTAAACCATATAATTATTATTATATAATGTAATGTATTTATTAATTATTAAATATTATTATATGGGTTACATATTTTTTTTTATAAATACAGGTTATAATTTTAATCCAGTACTTTTGCACTATTATTGTGTTAAACTACAATTTCCTCCACAGCACTTCAGTAATGTAGTGTTTCTTTGTCCTCTGACGAAGAACAGTTTGGATGAATGATCCATACAGGAGATCTTTAAGTCAAGTGAAGAACTTCTAGCTTCAACCCAGAACACCAAGCTGGTCAGCCAGCATGACCAGCAAGACCAAACTGGTCAACTAGCATGATCAGCATTACCAGGCTGGTAAACCTGGAAGACCAATGATCAGACTAATGATCAGCATTACCTAGGTGCTTGACCATCTTGACCAGTGTGACCAAAATCACACTGCAAAATACACTATGCTTGCTTAAAGGTATAGTATGTATTACATGTGGTATGGATTTACCTGGATGACCAGCATTTCAACCACCTTGATTAAACATCCAGTCCATCTTAGGCCATCTGAAACCAGCCTCTCAGTAAAAGCTGGTCTTGAGATTGGAGCTATAGGCATCTCCAAATTATTACTGACCTTTTTAAAGGTACAAAGTGCTTTGTGGATAATGCAAACAGGCTGATTGAGATGAGGGAAGAAAGATGAAACAAAAACCTTGAATAAAGTCAGGAAAAAGTTGGAGCTGAATGCAAACATCTCATTGTTTCTCTGTTAAGCCCTATAACAGCGCAGACAGAGCAGGCTACAGGAAACATCTTGTCTCTGTGTAAATCTAGAATGACTGATGTGTGTAATCTGTATCTGGCTGGGAAGTCGTCATGTCAAAGCCAGTCTGACCAGCTGGGCACCGCTGATAAAATCTGGCCCTCCCTCCTGACCTACAGATCAAGTCTTTCGGTTCTTTGGCAGAATAACCTTATTTTTAGCTATCAAGAACCAGGGGAACTGTGGGACTAGCTAGAAACTTACGCAATGTTTACTTTCCTGTGACGTGTGCTCTACTGAAAAAAAGAACAGAATTGGTTGTGTTTTGAATGTGGCTGTGTTTGGGGGGCGGAGCAAACAAGACTACAGTTAACATAGCAAACCACTAGTTTCCCACAATATCATACATATATGAATGGTTTCCAGGTGGCACCTGAAATTACGGCATGCAACTGCATGCGCTGAACAGCGATCTCCGTACTGTAGCATAAAATATTTACATACTATATATTCTGAGCATTGTTATGCTGTTCAAACAGTACCACACAAACACCCAACCAGCATAACCAGCTTAGACCAGCCTTCTCTTTGTGCTGCAGGGAAGGTTAAGAAATAATGATAATTAATAACCTGTGTGCTAATCGAAGACATGTGATATTTGTTAAACACTCTAAACACTCTTTAAAAATCTCATTTAACCTCTGAATGAAGGTTAGATAGAATTAAAAATGTAGATAGAATGTAAGATTGTAAGAATTTTGAATTTGACACTTTTAGACACCTTTACAACAGACATCCCCACTGCAAAACAGCATGAATCAGCCCAGTCAAGTTCGGTGTCCTAAACTTTGTTGTTGTACTGAGATATATATATATATATATATATATCAATCAGCAGGAAAATGGGGTAAAAAGCCAGCAGCCCTCATCATCATCATCTCCAGCTGATTATAAGCTTATTCTTGTACTCCCCCAACTGCCTCCCTCCCCCCAACTGCCCTGAGACCTTAATCCTGTTGGGATGGCATGGGGTGGGTGAGGGAGGGAAGGAGGGAGGGAGGGAGAAAGAGGGAGGGCCAGCAAGTGAGTGAGAGACACTGTGAGCCAATGTTTGAGTATGTGTGAGTAAGAGAGAGAGAGAGAGAGAGAGAGAGAGAGAGAGAGAAGGAGGCTGGACGTGTGGTCTGGGTTTGGCCGAGCCAGTGTTAAGTAGGGACTTTAATTGCCAGGTGGTCACAGTAGTTGTGTTATGTTATGCAGGAGGTTCAGGACTCTCTGGACGACTGGGCAGTGAGTCTGTCTGAACTTGACACCATGAAGACGGACCTGTCCCAGTACATCATCACCGAGGACGTTCTGCTGCTGCAGGAACAGGTGGACCATCTGCACTGTCAGTGGGAGGAACTGTGCCTGAAAGTAAGTCAAATACTAAACTAAGGGCTTGAACTGAGAGTTCGGGCTGTGAATCTCTGCCTCAATCACGATTCGATTTTCATTATGATCTGTTTAGGGAATGATTTAATGCAAATGCAGTTTTACTACAATTCAGTTCATTCGATTTCTTTAGGAAATTATTCACCGATTCATGAAACCTCTATTTAATTTATTTTGGTTGATATAAACTACATACACAAATGTATTCAGAACAACTCTATACATAGTTGTAATGATACAGATAATAAGGTCATGTGTTTTAAGCCTAAAAATAGCTTGTTTTTTAACATAAAATGCTATATTGTTATATTTATAATACTTTATAATAACTTTTATTCATTTTTTTGTATTTAATTTCATTCTTTTGGTGGGATATAAAATCGTTTAAATTAATCTAGTTAATACCCGACTGAATTTGAATTTAGAAATGATCATAATGAGATAGAAACAATGGAAACAATAGGATTTTTTTATTTTTTTTTTTTTTTGTTTGAAAGTGAACTGATTTTTTTGGCTATTTATTAGATTTTACTGTAATTTATCACAATATAATTGTAAGTTCAACCACACCGGATGAAGTAGTGAGGGTGTGAGCTTAAGGGTAAGTGCATGTTACCATTGACATGCCATTGGTTCTATCTTGAATCAATTGAAAAACATCAGAACTGAATTCTGTAATTAGATGAACAACCATCTGACCAGGTCGCAGGCAGCCGGCCTCTGCAGTTTTGGTCGTTAATCAGTTCAAAAACAAACAGACTGCTGAACTGCTCACAGGAATTCCAACTATTCCTAGAGTGGAAGAACAACAAGTTCCTCCTCTCGCAGACCTGCCTTTGGACTCGAGTCAGAAAATGATTTACTATATATATCAGTATTAAATATTAACTGTAATTATATGTATAAACTCTATATGTTATAAAGATACCATAACTTACTCACCTCACATGCTGGATAGACCATAGTGTAGAGACAACATGAGACATGGCAGGTCATGTTTTGGGGTGGAGTCTGTTTGGGTGAGGGGCAGGGGGTCTTTAGCATTGGAATGGAGGGACAGATGGTAGAGAGTCGCAATGAGAGAAAAGAAAGAGAGAAGAATGAAAAGGAGCAGCAGTTTGGGGGTCTTTTGTCTTGGAAATCACACACTGCCTGTCTGTCACACGATGAAGTGTTTGGTGGTTGGGCCGCGTGTGTGTGTGTTTTGTGTGTGTGTGTTTGGGGGGGGCAGGGGGGGATGGGGGTGAAGTAGCTGAAGGGTTAGGGGGGTGGTTGCTAGAGCAACCATAAAGTTATAGCATGGCAGCTGCTCTATTTGAAGCATAATGGTTTAATTAATAGTGTAACTGTTGATTTCTGTCAGAGTTGAAGTTTCTTTATCTAATTAAAGAGATTACTATCAATTCATTACCTATATTTATTAATATATATATACAATAATATATAATAATATAATCAGTATGTATTACATAGATGTAAGTATCTAATACACACACACACACACACACACATATATATATATATATACTGCATATATACTGTATATATATATATATATATATACTGTGAAATCGGGACATATCGATGACCTCACATCCTAACAGTCTTTGTTTATGTGTGTGTGCAGGTATCTCTGCGTAAACAGGAGATTGCAGACCGATTAAATGCCTGGATCATCTTTAATGAGAAGAACAGAGAGCTGTGTGAATGGCTCACTCACATGGAGAACAAAGTGGCACATAGTGCTGAGCTCAGCATTGAGGAGATGGTGGAGAAACTGAAGAAGGTAAGAGCCGAAGGGTCTCTGAGCCAAGAGGCCCATGTGACATCTATGGAGTGGGTCACACAAATGAGGTTACACATGGGCCGCTTGGCTTACAATCCTAGAGATAGTTGTGTAGTGTAATTAGACAGAATGGGTACTTTTGGGGGGGGGCTCTAGTAATTGGGTTCTAGTGTGAATGAACCAGCTGGACTGTGTTTACTTTTTACTCGTAATGAAAAGCAGAGTTGAAAACACAACCTATAGACTCATGCAGGGTTGTGAATGTATAGGTTGGAGCCTCCTGTGTTAAATCTGATTTTGTTGTATGGTGTCCCAAGTTGTTACTGCTATCTAGCTGCCCTTCCCATATCTGAAGGTTGCTTGGGTGTTGCCAGGTGGCTGAAATGGTATGCGTGGTAGTTGGCAGGATGTTCTGAAGTGTTCTGCTTTGAATGCATTACTTTTGTAACATCTCTTTTGGACACCTTTGGACACCTCAATTAGACCGTCAACCACAAATGCGTTCTCCCTACTGAGTGTAGAACCTTCTTTGTGCAGGACTGCATGGAGGAAATTAACCTGTTCAGTGAGAATAAGACTCATCTGAAGCAGCTGGGAGAGCAGCTGATCAGTGCCAGCAATAAGACCAAGGAGACCGAGGTCAACGACAAGATCAAGGACATCAGTGACCGCTGGCAACACCTGTTTGACCACATTGAGGCCAGGTAAGAGCACAGTGCGAGGACATGAGGCAAGGCTATTTTTGTTGTGGTGGTGGAGACAGAATGTGAGCAGGTTCACAGTGGATCTGGAGAAGGAAGGTTATATATCAGTTGTTTGTAATAATTGTCCGAGATTTTCTTTGCATTTAACATCTATTTTAGGAGATTAAAACGTAGTTAGGTACCAGTGCACTGATACATGCCTGAATCTCAGAAGTTCTCAGAAGTTGTGTTTCAGCAAAATGTTGGACATTTTGGAGTTGATTACAATTCTGGTTGATGGGAATAGACTTTTTTTTTTCATAATCCACTTATGTTACTGTTGGCTGTCTCATATCTGCTCTGAAATTAGCTGGCCACAGGATCATGGACCTACTGCCATTAATCTGTTTTCAACCCAAACACTAGTGACAGCTGAGTTTGAGTTTAGTTAGATGGGTTCTTTAAAGCGTTTGTCTCATCCAAATCCGTTTCACTAGTCAGGGACTAAACTGAAATCATACTGGGTTTTCTCTTCGCAGCTTCTTGCAGTGAATAGATTTAATAGTGAAAGTTACAACAATGTCTAATTCAATTATAGGTAAGTTTTACTGAGGACCAAAACAGAACATTATACAATTACACATAGAACATTCTGGAGGAACACTATCCAAATGGTCTCTAGGAGTTGGAACTGACTTGATGGCAATTTAAAATAATAAAAGTTTTATTAGCAGCGATGCCACAGTCATCCATGATGAGTCCTTGAAAGAATAATGAGCCTTGTTCTCTGCATAGGCTGGATATGGGGTTATCATACTGATCTAAACTGCAGCAGAACAATGGCAACTTAACAGGAGAAGAAAAAAAAGACATTCTTAGCTTTTAGAGCAAGTCAGTTTAAAACGTTTATTCCAAGTCATTTTCGAGCATTTCTATTGGTCCATTTATCATGAAAGGACAACAGACAGATTTACTTTGTGCCAAAAAATGAAAATACTGATTCTTTAGTAAACATATCAGCAAATATCACTTGAGAATTTGGGCAAATCCAACCATCTATGAAATTCTGATTTAATGATATGGTTGTGCCTCTACAGCTGTAGCTGCTCTACAGGATAATCCTTGGAAGCAGAGTAGGAGGTCTTGAGGAGCAGCTGAAATTCCCACCCCTAAGCTTAGCTGTGATGTTGTGTAGATTTTTCCTGTATGATATAACAGGATTGAGCATACCATGCGTGCTGTTGAAGGTGATGTACATTACACTGAGTTACGCTGTACTGGAGACATTACACAACAGCATGTTATGGTTCGAGTGTTAGTTGTTCTATTATGGAGTAATTATTAGGTTTTTAAATAACGTTGATGGTGTTTTAAATGGTGTTTTGTTGTGTAGTTGTAGCTAAGGAGAAGGAGACAATCGGAGTCGGGCTTAAAGCCCGCGTTAATGGATAGAGGCTCGTTAGATGGGATGAAGAGCTATTGCACTAGACAGGATTGCAGAATGGACAGATGGGGGCCGTGAGTTTCAGTCACGTTTCCAGCCAGCTTGTTGTTTTTCCATGCGCGTCTCTTGCTTGTTGCTTTTGCATTCCCTCACGTGCCCTTCATCTTTGCTGGACTTCATTTGTATCTGTTGTGTATTGTCCCCATCGGGTGAAAACCTCATATCTCAAAAATGGCTTTAGAACCATTCTCTGTAAAGGATTACAAAAAGCTGTCAGGTTTTGCAGGGACAGTCTGAAGGTAAATCTGTCTCTGTGGGTCAGTAGGAGAGGTGTCACGGGACACTGATGTAAACAGACCTTGTCTTTCAAATGCAGTGCTGTACAGACACCTGTATATCAAACGTATATTACAAAATAATATCCATAATCAGGGGTCAGTCAGAGTGTCTACCTGTAGAACTCTATAGAACATTAAAATAAGCCCTAATGAGCAGAACGTTTTTACAGCATCTAATATTACCTAAGCATTTGATTTATATGTTGTATATAACGTTATCTTTCTTTTTGCATGGATGACCCCTTGTGCACCCTGAGGTCATTTGTTTTCAAGGCATTTTGTATTATGGGATGTTTCAACAGCTCCAGCAGGTCTGGACTTGTCTCAGGTCTGGGCTTGTGTGTGTGTGTGTGTGTGTGTGTGTGTGTGTGTGTGTGTGTGTGTGTGTGTGTGTGTGTGTGTGTGTGAGTGTGCATGAGTGTGTGCAGTCAACTCTGCACTGGAGATTAGAGCAGTTGACTCAGGCCTGTCGTATGCTTTTGTCACTTAAAATCACACAGGTTGCTGGGTCACCCCTCTGGCATTCACACTCACACCCACACATGCGCACGCTTCACACCCACACACACAAACACCGGGCAGCTGCTGTCTGGTGACTTGCACCTTTGTGTCCGTCCGCCATCCCATAAGTCCTCTGTCTACAGCATTGTGTCTCCGAGCCAATGAACTTCGGCCTCCTGCTTCTGTGCCTGGCTCGTATTGGCTGGAGAGATTGGCAGGCATTGTATGCTGATGACCGTGTCGTTCACTAGGAAGAAGGCAGATGTTATGTTAAATCACTTGCAGCTCAGTGTCACACACATGAACACACACACTTGCACGCATACACACACACACTTGTGTGACCACTCCACTTAAAACACCTTGACAAAGGTCAGGACTTTTGGAACAGTGTGCTACAGACAGATGAATATTGAGTCTTGCTTTGCCATTTTAGGATTGTTGGAAACTTTACTCATCTTGCGGTCTGCTCTTGGGCTGAACTTATCAGGACAGTTTGATCTGGCCATGCAAAAGCTTCAGCACACACTGGAACAACCAGTTTTGGATTGTTTTGAGATGTTTATCTGCATATGCAACCTTGTTCCGGAAGGCCTCAGTGAGCTCTTTGGATCTGGCAATGGTGGTGATCCCCCTCACTTCAACCATGAAGAGCAAACCAAACTAACATCTGAGGTTTAAATAAGACAGGCTCCTCCAAAGTCCTCTCTGCCAATGCTCTAATCGTCTGCAGCTGAGGTGCTGCACCTGATTAAAAAAGTGTTTTTTCCTTATATTTTAAAAGTGTTGAAAGACATGAATTTTTCACCTCCTATGTCTCACAATATCAGTAATATGTCCATATTTTTTTCAATATATTAAAAAAGTCAGAGGTGTTCATGGGATTTCCTATTTTTGTCATGACTGTAGTGTTTATATTTCACATGATATGTAAGAACATACATTGCACTAACCGCTATTGGCACTGAAGGGTCAAATTCAGAACAGGAAGTCGTGTTGTCTCTACTTTCAGACGCCTAATGGTTAAATCATTACTTATCCATAAATAAACGTGAATATATTACATGTAAAAAAAAAAAAGATGGATGTGTGTGCGATTGTGTGTACAGCACAGGCAGCACGAGTTCCTTCACAGAACTGAGATAAGAGGATTGGGCTTGAGTCCAAACTGCATTGTCTGTAATCCTCCGTGCAGAAATGAGCTGAATGGAGATTGGGGTGAAGAAAAAAGTGTGAGACGGGCTTAACACAGAGAAGAATTCAGCTTCCAGTGTTTCTGCCACACGCCAACCAGCTTTTCCCCCATCTTTGTCATTTTGCTGCTTAATATCTATGAGCTCCATTCATCCATCCATCCATCCATCCATCCATCCATGCTCCTTTAATACTTAGCTGTTGTTAATGATGTGGAGCCCAGCATGCTTGGAGGAGAACACTAACTTACAGTTCTCTTATGTTGAGTGATGGGAGTGATGGAGGGTCATTGCCCACCCAGAGAGAAGGAGAATAGTGATGCAGTGATGCATCCTGGTTACGGATGGCTGTGGCATCACTGAGAACTGAACCAGGGATTGGCTGCTGATGACAGAGCTAATGCTTGAATGGCTGTCTCAATTTGTACCTCATACTTGTCTTCAGGATCCCCATTTTGTTCCTTATATTTCAGTATAATGTGAGTTGGATTGGTTCCAGTTTATTTGGGAAGCTCCGTATGGACAAGAGTATTTGGACACCTGCTCGTTCGTTGTTTCTTCTGAAACCACTGACATTAAAATCCTTTATCTGGTGTTTGTTGGAGTAACTGTCTCAACTGTCCAGGGAATATTTGGGGATGATCACCACCACCCCTCATCCACAATTCAACCTCAAATCCTCCCCCAACTCATCCTAGAAGTACTGAATGGAGCCCCATCAAGCTTTATACCCCTCTAGAACACACTTGGTATTCGACCTGGCAAAAACCTTCACATCTCCTCAAGAGAGTCCTTTTCTATTGACAAGACTTCTTTAAAAGGATTTGCACATCTGTGTCAGCAATGGATGCAACTAGAATTGGCCAATGCATTCGTTATAAGGGGTGTCCAAAACATTTGTACTTACAGTCTCCAGAAGCAGCGTCCACTGCTAGGCGCTGCCTGTTTAATCCAGAAAAAGATACTGTGAGAAGGTACAGTAAGTAGTTTTGCCAGATGTTGGGTCAGTGTCCTTGGCCGGAGGCTTGCAGCTCTGTCACTGTTTCCATGACTATCCTATTGGCCAGGTGTTCCCCTGAGCAGGGTTATCTGGTCAGGTGAGGTTTAGTTTGGTTTATTAGCTTTAGTTGAGCTCAGGATGATCTGCAGAGTCGCCCAGCTGGACTGTCTGTCTGTTCAGACATTCCAACACCACACACACACACACACACACACACACACACACAAGCTCATCCATAGCCTCACCCCTGTAATGTGTTTGACCAGCTCTGTATTAGAATGTACTGTGTGTGTGTGTGTGTGTGTGTGTGTGTGTGTGTGTGTGTGTGTGTGTGTGTGTGTGTGTGTGTGTGTGCATACTAAGCCTCTCTCTGCAAGTCCCCTGCAGACTATGGATTAAGCAGCTGAACTGCTTTATTAAACATACTGATAAGCATGTGTGTGTGTGTGTGTGTGTGTGTGTGAGTGTGTGTGTGTGTGTGTGTGTGTGTGTGTGTGTGTGTGTGTGTGTGTGAGTGTGTGTGTCTGTGTGTCTGTGTGTGTGTGTGGCTGCACATACCCTCACTTGTGCTGTTGCATGATGTATGCTCCTTCATAGAGCATCAACTGTGTGTGTGTGTGTGTGGGGAGGGGGTGTCAATGTGACAGAGTGTTTGATATAATGGGAGAGAGATGCAGAGAGAGAGAAATGGTGAGAGAGCAAGGTTGTGAGTGAGCGAGAGCAGGAGAGCGAGGAAGAGTAGGGGGCAGTAGAGGAAGGGGACAGGATGTCTGCAGAGTGTGTATCAGAACGTGTGTGTTAGTGTGTGCCGAAATGCTCACACTAACAAGAGGAAGCCACGAAGGGTCTGCAGCGGTCTGTGAGTGAGTACCACCTGCTCTTCTGCACAATGGACACCATGCTTTCTTGTGCGCGCGTGTGTGTGTGTGTGTGTGTGTGTGTACATGTGTTGCACATGAAAATGGGCTGGACAGGGGGATGGGCAGGGCTTTTGTCCAGGCATCTTGCTGAATGGAGTGGCTACTGCAAGCCAGCTGTCCTGGGATCAGGCACGGTGCAAGTGTGCAGTGGGTGTGATGAAGGGCATCAGTGGTACATTATGCATGAGGCCCTTGGTGGAGCTTCATCCTGCACGTTCCTCAGCTTGAATGTCATGTGATTTGTGCACATGCAGTGGTTTGTCTGTGCTGATGGTCAAAGAGGAGTGGACACTACTGGCTGGTGTGTTTGCCATTGAAATGCATGCAGAATGCACTGCTGCTGGTAGACTTGATGGACGTGGGGGATGTGGTGGGCGTGTAGGTGGGCCTCCAACATGTCCTCGCTGCCACGTAACACACTGGTTTGTTTTGGTTCCTCCTGCATTGCATTGCATGTCATGTGACATGTGACAGTGCCTCAGCGTCACTGGAATTGAGTCAGCGAGTGAGGCTCCAGCACTCAGATGCAGGGCAGGCTTCAGCTGAAAGAGAGAGAGGGAGAGAGGCAGAGATGAAAATGAAGGGATGCAGACTGATAGAGGGAGAGGAGGAGAGAAAGAGAGCGAGAGAGAGTGAAGAGTAAAAGAATGAGAGAGGGTTGCGTGAAGATGAGGGTGTGCTATAGAAAGCAGAGAGGGAGAGGGAGGCGATGTGGATTGATAGAGAGGAAGAGATAAAACTGATGCAATACAGATTAAGCAAGGAAGTGGGAGGGAGATCAAGATTGATAGAGGTAGAGGGTGAGGCAGCAATGTATAGAAAGAGGTAGGGAGAGTGAGGAAGAGATTGAGGTGGAGATTGATAGAAACAAGGTAGGGAGGTAGAGAGATCATTAGCAAGGGAAGGAGGTAGAGAGAACAAGGTAGGATAAGGTAAACAAATAGTGAGAGTGAGGTAAAGATTGATAGAAAGAATGAGGCAGAGATCACTGTAAAGCAAGGGTAGGCACTTCTGGTCCTGGAAGGTCAGATTCCTTCACAGTTTTCCAGGTTCCTGCTCCAACACACCTGATTCAACTCACCTGTTAATTGCCAAGTTTAGTGGGTCTGTTAGAGCAGACTGCTGGACTCTGGCCCCCATTGTCCACCCCTGCTATAAAGAGAAGTAGGGAGAGATAGTGAAGTCAGGTCACCAGAAAGAGGTCAGGAGGTAGAGATAGTGAGGTAGGGATTGGTAGAAAGAGGTAATGAGGTGGAAACTGATAAAAGGAAATGAGGTAGAGAAAGTGAGGAAGAGATAGCTAGAAGAGGTAAAGAGAGTGAGATAGTAATAGAAAGATGGAAGTGAGGAAGAACATGCAGTAGAAATGGCTAGATAGAGTACACACTTAAAAATAAGGGTTCGTTAGTAAAGAAAATGGTTCCACATAGAACCATGAACTCAAAAAACCTTTGCATTGTTTTTTTTGCATCATGAAAGGGTTCTTTAGATTGATGTAAAATGCTCTGTAGAGGGTTCTATATAGAACCTTTTTGAAAATGGTTCTATTCGACACAAAAGGGTTCTACTATTGTTCCGAGCTTTGGTGTCCGACTGACATGAATTAGTAGTTACTTGCTATAAAAAGAGTCTCAGCGCTGGCTCCTGTTCCAGACTGTTCTCGAGCTCATGTTTGGACTTTGGCCCATTTTAAATAAGGATCACTGATGGTCAAATTGACAGTTACAGGAAGCTTGTAGTGACTGAAAGCAGAATGACCTGACCCAGCATTGCCTGATTGCTCTGCCAGGGTGAGGAAGCTGAAGGAGACGCTGGTAATGGTGCAGCAGCTGGATAAGAACATGAGTAACCTGCGGACGTGGCTGTCTCGGATTGAGGGGGAACTCTCCAAACCCGTCGTCTACAGCGTCTGCCATGATGGAGAGATCCAGCGCAAACTGGCTGAACAACAGGTATGTACCATGTGCCCCTCCCATTCTGAATATCTAAACTCTGCTTAGTTCTCCCAGTCAGAAGACTGGACTCTACAGAGCAGATTACAGAACTTCCATTAAATGATTGGGAATGTTCGGGAACGAGAGAAGCTAGACCACACTGTGAATGAATATGGGGTTGGGAAATACAGATATTGTAAAGAGAAGGCTTTGGGTCAGCTCATTAGTCCAATGACTGGGGGTCAGAACAACTCCCAAATGGAAATGCGGGGTGAAAAAGGGGCTCCTGGTCAGCAAATGGTGATCCAAGGAAGGACAGACCACAAGCCAGTGGAAGGGTGTTGCGAGGTTGCGAGGCTACTGCACCACAAGTACATTTAAGACATTTATTTATGGATTTGGGAGGAATGTATCAACACACAGTGCAGCGCCCTCTGCTGTAAATGGGGCTGTGAAGCAACAGACTAGTCAGAGTGCCCATGCTAACCCCTGTCCACCACTGAATGCTCCTACAATGGACATCTAAGCTTAGAAACTGGATTTGGAGCTTGAGGACTCCTGAGGTGCCACCACCTCAACAACCTACAGGTCTTAAGGGACCTGCTGGAATGTTTTGGTACCAAATCCCACAGAATGGACTTTCAGAGGTATTTAGAGGGAGCTGTTTTAGTGCGACATAGAGGTCCAAGAGCATTAGACAGGTGGTCATAATGTTCCAGTAAGAAATAACTGGAATCCATATCCTTGATCCAGTTCATGACACTAATACTGCATTGTGGTTTATTATGAATCCTTACACTCATTATCACCAGGAACTGCAGCGGGACATTGAGCAGCACACAGAGGGTGTGGCCTCAGTACTAACACTGTGTGACGTATTGCTGCACGATGCTGACGCCTGTGGCAGTGATGTGGAGAACGACTCCATCCAGCAGACCACCCGCAGCCTGGACCGACGCTGGAGAAACATCTGTGCCATGTCCATGGAGAGGAGGATGAGGTACCTCCACCACACACACTACCATGCAGACTACTACGCCAGTGTCAGTACAGTATCTGTTCAGCTGTGGTCCTGTGGTCAGAAACTGACAAGTGATGTATCAGTCTATACCTGGACTCCAGAATTTCTCAACCTTCTCTCTCTGCTGCTCCCTGTAGGATTGAGGAGACCTGGCGCCTGTGGCGTAAGTTTCTAGAGGATTATTCTCGCTTTGAAGACTGGTTGACCACAGCTGAGCAAACGGCAGCTAACCCAGCCAGCAAGGATGTCCTCTACACCGGTGCCAAAGAGGAGCTCAAGAAGTTTGAGGTAATGTAGGTTTAAACAGAATGGAGATCGTACTCCTTTAACAGTTTGAGATGGGCACTCAAGTTATAGTGGACTGTCCAAACAAACCATGACCACCCTTGTTCTTGTCTTCTCATCACACACAAACACACACACACACACACACACACACACTGCAGGCATTTCAGAGGCAGGTTCATGAGCGACTGACTCAGTTGGAGCTGGTGAATAAGCAGTACCGGCGGCTGGCCCGAGAGAACCGCACTGACACCTCCAACAAACTGAAGACGATGGTGAACGAGGGGAACCAGCGTTGGGACGCCCTGCAGAGGAGAGTGACCGCTGTGCTCCGCAGACTAAAGGTCAGAACAGGGCAGCTTTCTATATCCTTTAATCTGTAGCACTTTTAAGGTTATGGTTCTATTTAAAACTGTTGCCTTTATTAAAGAACCGTTTTAAAGGTGTTAAAAACACATTTGATCGTGTAGTTAATACATAGTAGTGGAAGAACACAGTATAGAAATATGTAAAATATTATTAATATAAAACGAAATAAATATCTACACCCTTGCCTTATTATAACCGAATCACTGATATTCAGCTTGAAGTTCACCCTGTTCGTTCCCTTGCAGCACTTCACGTCCCAGCGGGAGGACTTTGAGGGGACGCGGGAGGCCATTCTGGTGTGGTTGACGGAGATGGACCTGCAACTCACTAACGTTGAGCACTTCTCAGAGAGTGACATCCATGACAAGATGAGGCAACTCAATGTTAGTATAAACCTTTGCTTTCCAACATCTTCACTCTTCTGAACACTTGGTCCTCATTCATGGTTCTCTCACACATCTGTTCTTCTGAAATGTGTGATTTCCATCCCAGTGCAGCACAAATTGAGTCTGTTTTTGATACTTGATGTATTGATGAGTCCATGCTTTACCCACAAACACATGCACATATATCAGATCAGATCAGATCAGTGTGGCCAGAGTGTAAGTAGAGCTTTCACTGTGCCCCTCAGGCGTTTCAGCAGGAGATCACTCTAAACACCAATAAGATCGATGCTCTGATCGTGTTTGGGGAGAATTTGATCCAGAAGAGCTCTCCTCTGGACGCTGTGCTGATAGAGGACGAGCTGGAGGAGCTGCACTCCTACTGTCAGGAAGTGTTCGGGAGGGTGGCCCGATTTCACCACCGCCTCATCAATAGACGCCCGGTCAGTCTAATACACACACACACACACACACACACACACACACACACACACACAAACACACACACACACACACACACACACACACACACAACTTCATTTATATACTAATTTACTAATTTAACTTCTAACTAACTAACTTCTAAATTTCCCTCCCTCATCCCCTGTGTCCTGTCCTCTCTCAGGTCCTAGATGATGAGCGTGATTTCTCAGACAGAGATACAGATGTGGAGGACTCACTGGAGCTGGGGCCAGTGTGGGCAGAGGAAGAGGACATGGTGGACCCTGGGATGTCCACACCTGTGGAGCAGTCAGTGCATGACCTCCTCCCACCTCCGCTGGAACGTTCAGGCCGGGAGACTCCGGTCAGTGTGGACTCTATACCACTGGAATGGGACCACACTGTGGATGTGGGTGGATCTTCCTCACCTGAGGATGAGGAAGAAGAGGAGGTCACATACTACAGTGCCCTGTCAGGTAACCAGGCAGGGATATTACAGGAAAAGTTCAGTGGAAAATGTACAGTTTCTCTTCAAACACCAAACGTATTCAGTCAGCCAGGACGCGGGGTTCTTCAGCTTTGTACTGGACCTGCACATCGAATTCATTGATTACAATAACATTCATTTATCATTTTAATTCTAAATTTAGGATGGACAATGCCATTAGTTCTGTGAGGAATATTATGATTAGGGGTGTAATGATTCCATTCAGAATGGAATTGAGTATGATACAGGGGTGTTGCAATACGATACATTTATTGATACTATAAAAAAATTAATGGCTGAAAATGTGGCTTATATTGGTTTAGTAAACATGGTAATTTTTCCAATTTCAGTGTATTACATTAATTAACATAATAAAAAAAACAATCTCAGCTGTTTAAATTGTTCTTTACAATCTAAACATAAGAATAGCAGCCCCAAACAAACACCAACAAACACTAAATAGTCCTCATTTGTTTTCTTACTGGCCGTACACTTTAATTCACATTTAAAATTGGATTTTCGGTTGTTGAGGTACTTTAATGTGAACAAAACTTTAATATAATGATGAATTAATTAATCATTTTTAGTTGATGTATCATTTACATGGTAAATTATGGTATTTAGCTGAAGCTCTTATTCAAAATGACTTACAAGGTTATTCATATTACAGAG
The DNA here is from genome assembly GCA_034509495.1 of Acestrorhynchus altus. Taxonomy (NCBI): domain Eukaryota; kingdom Metazoa; phylum Chordata; class Actinopteri; order Characiformes; family Acestrorhynchidae; genus Acestrorhynchus; species Acestrorhynchus altus. The sequence goes on along the minus strand of CM067506.1, from coordinate 7,581,917 downwards.
ATGGGCCAGAGTAGTGTTGCCCAAGGACTCTTATTGGTGTAGCACAACATAGTTGCCGAGACTGGGAATCGAACCCCAGTCTCCCACATAGTGTGGTGGCATTATATGTTGCACCACACCAACCACAAAAAGCAGGATGATATGGGGTATTTGGTGATGTCACATATATCCTCTAAATCGTTCATAAGATGTATCCTTAAGAAACGTCTGAGAAAGTCTCTTCCGCTGACCGTCGCTCTTCTCTTGCAGACGTAGAGGTCACTGAGAGCACTGAGTCGTTTATTAAAGCCACGGCTCAAGCTCTGAGTGCTGGATCCGGTAGGCTACTACTGCCTGCTGCATGCTTCACACACTCACACTGCAGAGCGCTCCTGAGTGTTTGGCATGACCATAGTCTATACTCTGATCACAGTCTTCACACATATTGCACCTCACCTACAATGCCATGTTGTGTATTTTTGAGTTGTGTTTTCTATTTGTGACCATTAAACCCACCCTGTCCTCCTACTGGTGTATAACCTGCATATTGAGGTGCCAAAGTGTTGCATTTAGATCAATGGCATGTATTGGAATGTGAATGGCTGTATATGAATATGTGTTATGAATCATCTTCTTTTTTTGCATGTTTCACATACAGAGATGGCACTGATTTGATGCCCAGCATCAGCATTAATCAGAAAATACCAAATCAGATAGTGGATAAATAATACATCTGATCTAACTGTAGAAGAATATAGTCTAAATTATTACAGAATAATAATGTACTAGAGTTCTTTAACGTGTTTTAAGTGTAACGTAAGTTATGTAAAGGTGACCTACACTTTGAATCTTGATGGGAGCCTAACAGCAGAAAACACCAAACCTCACATTAAATGTTTCCTACTCCTGTAGGAAGCTGCTGTTTTTGGAGATACAAGGTTTTTATCCTACACTAATGACATTTGTCTGTTTTGTTTATGCTGACAAATTCAGGATTCATAATGCTCATGCATCTGTTTGGTCAGCAGGTGGTGCCAGCATGTAAAGTTTGTTTAATCTCTACCTGTCAGACAGACACTCCTGTGTGGACACAGGCTGAATAGCCATTCGAAGGGGAGATGACAAATACATGATAGTCAGAACAGTTTAGCTTTGAGCTTAGATGTCTTAAACTTTACCATGTTACATAGTGTGTACACCACCATTAGTAGCACATTCATTGTAGTATGTCTACTATAGCAGTATGTGTTTAGTGTAAAAAGATAAATTCCAATTGGACAGAATTCCAAGCCCTGACTAATATTGTGAGATCTCAAATTTCATTTTATATCAAATTATTTGCTTACAAAACTGTGGGAATTTGGGAATTTCATATTAGACAAGATGCTGAGTTAGTTTTGTGCCATCTCTAGTCTGGGTCCCTTTGCATGATTCAGTTTGAAGTTAAAAGTGGTTTATTTCATATTACCATTTTCTTTTGTCTGTGAAATGTAAGATTTGGGACATTTGGGAATTTGTTATCGGAAAAGTTATGGAACTTATATCGAGACTCAAGAGCATGACTGAGTTTAGGTTAATATACTGAACAGCTGTGTGTCTCTGACCCTCAGCAGGGAGATCTATGACAGAACCCCCCAGCTGGCACTCGCCACCCCCTGCAGAGAGGAAAGGCATCATCCACAGCCTGAGCTCATCCCCTGCACACACCAGCACCTCCTACAATCCACAGGGCTACGTATGTACCACATATGTTTGTGTAATCCAGGACTTTCATACACATATCACACACACACTGACTTCCCTGAATCACACTCTCATACTGTGTGTGTTTAGGCTAAGTTAATGTCTGAGTGCACAGAGAGCATAGATAACGTGAAGCGGGTCAAGTTAATCCTGGACGATGATGAGCTGCTGGACGACCACGGTCTGACCACGCTGTCTTCCGCAGACAAACAGACTGGTAGGACTGTCTCTCACACACGCCTTTTATTACAATACCTGTGATGTCTCTGAGCTGAACCTACATAAGCATTTATAAGTGTTTATTTGAACAAGCTTCCTCTTGGTGTCCTCTCAGTGTCCACTCAGTGTCCGGTCTACATGGTGTGCAGTTAGCTAGATGAAGAGATTTGCTGCAAAGAATTCAGCAGGTTGAATAACTAGGACTGCAGGTTGGCAAGAACCTGGTGATACGATGTGTATCACAATACGGGGGCTACGATTCAATATATTGTGATACTGTAAGCAATAGTAATGTATAGTAATAGTAGAGGATTATTTATTTATTTATTTATTTATTTATTTCAGAAATTCAACCTCAGATTATTAGACTATTCAATTTTGATTTTTGGATCATATTTAAAAAAAAAATTCTTATAATTGAGAGAAAATGTCATAGAAAAATGCACACCAGCATATGCATAAATCTAGGTAAGTTCTTTATCCAGTCGGAACAGCTGGGGTCTGAAGATCGTGTACAATACTGCAATCTAGTGGTTGAGATCAAACACAACACAGAATTAACCCCTGTTTTACATGTAAACTATTCATTAAAAATCAATATGGTGTTCTGGAGAACCAATACAATATTACAGAGCATAATATTGCCATAAATCTATATATCGATATTCTCACTATCTTGAAAGTGTTCCAAACGCCTGACACATAATCAGGCAGCCTAGACTGTCGCCTGTTTAGGCCCACGTTCATATTCTTCAGACGTAGCTGTTCAATTTGGCTTCATAGGCTTTCTCTAGTGGGCGGGGTTTATGCACAAGTCAGGACTAATATGTAACAGTTTGGGGGTTTTGTATTTGGCCCTTTGTCCTGCTGGGTTTTGGTTCTGCTGCTTTGTCACTTATATACTGAAGTCTCATTAGTCAGGAGTGCCAAGATGAGCAGTTTGACATTCTTTAAACATTACGAACGTGGCTGTCTACCCAAGACTTCTGATATTATGTAAGCCTTTAAAGACACTTTGCTCCTTAGAACGTGCACATCCCTAACGAGTCTGTGTCTGACCCCATTCTCCAGGTGTGATCGAGCGCTGGGAGCTGCTACAGGCTCGAGAGATCGCTGACCTACAGCAGTGGCACAAGCTGACCTCCGACCTTATCGAAGTCACCGCCTGGCTGGATGATGTGGTTCCTGAACTCAAGGATCTGCAGAAAGCAGAAGTGTCTGGCAGCATTAGAGATATGGAGAGCAGCATCCACCAACTGAAGGTTTGAACTGTTGCAGCACCAGCCTCTGCCCTTCTGAGATTTATACTAGCTTTATACTAGCTGTTGGGCTATGTTTGATTGTATTCAGCCACTAGGCATTAGTCAAATCTTCTACAGATGCTAGACTCCAGCCCTCCCAGAAGTATAGGATGGAGCACCATTGTTCCAGAGAGCACAGTTCTACTGTTCCACAGCTCAGTGCTAGGGGCTTTATGCCCCTCTAACCCAAGCTTAACTTGCATAATCAGCAATAGGAGCACAGATTAGAACAGTGTGTGTCCATCTATTGACCTCTGCTCTCATTCTTGGTCAAGGAGATGCAGAGGATCTTCAGCATCTACAAGGCTCTGATGATCGGAGTGAATCTGAGCGGGCAGGACATCCAGCAGGGAGACAGAGTGGAGCTTCAGGAGCTGAGGGCAGGGTTACAAGCAACCAATCAGAAATGGACACATGCCTGTGCTGCTCTGGACAGTTGGGAATCCCAGCTGCATCATGCACTCCTGCAGTGTCAGGTGGGTCAGATCATCAGTTTGTTCAACATTGTGTTTCCATGACTACAGAAGCTTCAAAAGTTTGGGCACAGTTGTTCAGCGCAGTCAACAAAGCTGCTTGAGAGAATGTCAACAGTGGACAAAGCTGCATCAGGACAAGAGATGACTATGTTGAAGAATCTGAAATAGGGAAAATAAACAGAGGAAAAATAAAGGAGTAGGAGGAGGTGTGTCCATAGCCCTCACCTGTCCTGTACAACACTGTAACTGCCCGTACATTTTGTGTTGCCAGTTACAATCATTAGAGTATCAGTTTCAGATATGAAATGGAAGAGACTGTATGTGTGTGTGGTTTAAGAAAACAGGCTTTGTGTTGATGAAATGCTTGAACTGCTCTCCTTGTCTGACTCCTCCGTGGTATCCATCGACACCCTTAGGAGTTTCACGAAAAGCTGCATTCTCTGCTGCTGTGGTTGGCTCGGGCCGAGAGTCAACGCTACATGGTCAACATCCATGACCGCAACATAGACACCAACATACTGCGCGAGCACAGAGACACACTCAAGGTAGGAGGGAGAGTGAAACAATGTCACTTATAGATATGTTGACGAATCTTACTATATACATATATACACAGATCAGCCACTTCATTAAAACTACCGCCCTCTTTCTAAACTCACTGTTCATTTTATCAGCTTCTCTTATCGTACAGGAGAACTTTGCAATTACAGGGGTTGGACAATGAAACTGAAACACCTGTCATTGTAGTGTGGGAGGTTTCATGGCTAAATTGGAGCAGCCTGGTGGTCAATCTTCATTAATTGCTCATTGCACCAGTAAGAGCAGAGTGTGAAGGTTCAATTAGCAGGTAAGAGCACAGTTCTGCTCAAAATATTGCAATGCACACAACATTATGGGGGACATACCAGAGTTCAAAAGAGGACAAATTGTTGGTGCACGTCTTGGTGGCGCATCTGTGACCAAGACAGCAAGTCTTTGTGATGTATCAAGAGCCACGGTATCCAGGGTAATGTCAGCACCACCAAGAAGGACAAACCACACCAACAGGATTAACTGTGGACGCAAGAGAAAGCTGTCTGAAAGGGATGTTGGGGTGCTAACCCGGATTGTATCCAAAAAATGTCCTTCCCAAGACGAATTGACGCTGTATTGGCCGCAAAAGGAGGCCCTCATTCACCATACTAATCAATTATTGTGGTCTAAAACGAGGCATTTCAGTTTCATTGTCCAACTCGTGCATATAATTACAGACTGTAGTTCAATTATTTTTATGCACACATTATTAGCCTCCTTTCTCATCATGGTAAGGACCTCACAGGACCACCACAGAGCAGGTATTAGTTAAGTGGATTCATAGCACATTCATAGCAGTGCACTGACATGGTAGTGTTGTTTTAGTGTGTTGCACTGGTATGAGTTGATGAGCTGGAATGTTTAAATGCTGTATCCACTCACTGTTCATGCTATTAGACTAGTGCCCAATTAGTGTGTATGTGGGTTGCAAAGTGGAAATATTCCCGAGGACACATTGCTTAGGAATTTTGGATTGAGGGTTAGGGGAATTAATAGGTGTGTGTGTATGTGTGTGTGTGTGTGTGTGTGTGTGTGTGTGTGTGTGTGTGTGTAGGATCTACAGCAGGACCTGCGTGGACGGGAGCAGGAGGTTCTCTCTCTGCAGGACATTTCTGCTCACATCCTGCAGTTGGACCAAGGAGAGGACAGTCTGGAGGCTAAAGAGAAGGTGCACGTCATCAGCAACAAGCTCCGCCTCCTCCTCAGACAGGTGGCCCACGACCTGAGCATGCTGCAGGATAGACTGGTATGCTTAATTCACACACTCTTGCTCTCTCTTACACACACACACACACACAGCAGTCTGCTCAGCACCACTCAACACCACTGTAAAGACCACATTAATTGCACCACTTTAATAAAGTGAATTATGCAAAGTATATACACACTCATTTGAAATGTCAGGGGAAATTCCCTTTAAGGTCTTTAGTGATGTAATAAAACACGATGTGCTTCCTGGCTTATCAAACATATACTTCAGTTTCCAGTTTCTACTTTTCCCTCTGTTGCAGGACACTGAAGGTTCATCAGTGGACAGTGGGGAAGGGAGAAGCATTGCAGGCATCCCTGCTCTACTGGAGAAGGTACAATACAGCACTGTCCTACAATGAATTAAATTGTATATTTTTATTTAAAAGTACAAAGCAAAGATAAGATAATCTACAATTTGGGCAGATTAAAAAAATATGCTTATATTAAACCTCCATCTAAATCATTTTACAGTTTCACAATGTTTTTAAAATATAATATTATATTGTATAATGCAATATATAATTAATTGGAATTGTGTTCTCTGGAATGGTGGTGCTTCCTCTGATACTTTTGGGATGAGCTGTGAAGTTGGGGATGAGTTGGGGAAGCTGGGGTGGTGATAAGCAAAAAAATTGCATTTTTACCGAATGCAATCAAATCCTCACAGCAATGCTCCCAAATCTAGTAGAGTGTAACACTGTAGAGGGTTACTCCAAAATAGGTGTGATAAATGCCTCTAAAAACAGCTGACTTCATCTGTTCTATGTTTTCATTAGGAGTCGAGGACTGTTGAACAGAGTCCTCCTGAAGGTTCTAGGTATGTACTGAACGAATCCAGAGTCATAACTGGACCACACTACCTTGTGGAGAACATTACACATTCAGTACTACAGAGATCATCTTAATGCACTTGTTCTAACACACACCTGTTATGTTTGTCCATCCATCATCCAGGCCAGGGAAGAAGGAAATGTCCCCCAGCAGGCCTTTCCTGTACCGGGTGCTGAGGGCTGCGTTCCCCCTGCACCTGCTCTTCCTGATGCTGCTGATGCTGGCCTGCCTGGTGCCCCTGTCCGAGGACGACTACAGCTGTGCCCTCTCTAACAACTTCGCCCGCTCCTTCTACCCCATGCTCCGCTATATCAACGGCCCTCCTCCTACATGAGAACCAGGACACCACATTTAGTTATTGCAGCGAAATCGTTTGTTCCATCAGTTCTGGAGACTGAATGTACCAAGTGCCCTCAGAAAGCGGGGGATGAGTGTTCTCACTACCTTCTTCTGCTTTGTACCAAGTTACTCCAGTCCCGGAATCTTCTGCTCTGGACATTTATGGACCTTTTTTGGAGACTGTAACGTACACAAGGAGAAACCCTCCCAGCCTGGATTTATACTGCTGTCAAATCATGGATGAATGCAGCCTGGATAACTTTACCAGCACACGCCACTGTTATCTACTGCACTGAACCCACTGGACAGCTGGCCAATCCTTTTTATGTATATATCCACCCATCACGGTTTTGACCTTTGACCTAGAAACTGTACACTGTGTGCAATTACACTGTTTTTAATTTAAAACCTGTAGCATTTTTAACTACCATGTGCCCACACTGCGCCACGAGGAGACAAGAGGACAACTGATCTATGATTTGTTCAGGCCTCCTTCCCTCCTTCAGTCTGGCGTTCATTGGGCACCACATGTTCACTGTGTGTGAGATGGTGCAAGTCTAAGTTATTAATTATTATTCTTAGAATGATTGTATTTGGTGTTCATTTCTTTCGTTTGCTGGATAGAATTGTTCCCGGAAGTTGTGTTTAGGTCCTGCGACCAGTTCAGTTCAGCCTAGAGGTGGTTGGAGTAAAGAAGGTTTTACTTCCACTGCATGAATGTACTTGACTGTATATGTGTGTTTATGTCCACAAACATATTCATATATATATATATATATATATATACGTATGCCAAAATAGAATGTATGCAATACTTCCAGAGGAGGGATGTCCTTTACAAGAGGATTTGGCACCGTGAACTAAGGAATGGTCATTCTCACCAAACCACGTCAGCCATCAATATTAGATTCGCAGCAGAAATTCAATTTTTTTTCGATGTAAAATGTTTTGCGTATTAATTTTACCCTCATTCTCATTACCGTAGTCAACGTGTTTACACGTTTCTCACCCATATTTATACTTTTGACTAAACTGTAATTTAGACTCTAAGAAACCAAAACAACAAAAGACCTTTGTCAGCTGTCATGAATGATATGTTTATCAAACTGAATTCAGAGACACCTCAACATTAAAACAGAATTAATGTTAGAAAAATGTTTTTGCGGTCCTGAAAAACCAGTTAAAATCTAACTCTTCAGTTAGGCATCGCTGTATTTTTGGATTTGGATTCATATATAAAAGGCATGAAAACCTCAAGTTTGAATAATTTTAGCTGGTTTTAGTTTCAGGTGCCATTTTTTTTTTTGTCCTATTTTGCAAGAAAAGACAGAAACATGAAAGTCATCAGATCCCACCAGCATCAAACCACAGTTCAGACGGCTGACTTTCCCTTTAAATCCCAGCAACACGAGTTATAACGTTAAAGTAAGGTTGGCACTACTTTAATATAAATGAACGAATTATCTATCTATTTATTTATTTATTAACCCGCTCCTGTCAGTGGTCACAAATACGACGTGTGTAAGCGAACCATGCACTGCCACCTAGAGCCATAGCTACAGGCGACGAGCATTAAGAATAAGAGTGTGTACAGTTTGTGCTTTTATTTTTGTGTATTTATGGGATGATGTAAAGTTTAAAGCCAATTTTTACTAAATAAACAAATAAACAAACAAATGAATCAGTTTGTCAAGACAACTCTACGGTACGTGCCGTGTTTATTCGTATTTTCTGTTTTAAACAGCGGAGTCTGAGGGTGCTGCAGTGACCACCACGCCGGTGAAGTGGAAGACACTTATTGTGTGTGGAGAACCTCGTTCTTAGTGTTTACTGCATTCTGTGGGGATATGTACACTGTATAAGAGCTCAAAGGCAGCTCTGTTGTGCACATTAACACACATCAAAATCTCTTCAAAGTCTTCAAAATCTCCAAACTTCAAACTCCTTTCAAAAAGCATTAAGACATGCTGTTCATGGAGGCTTCGCTCTCATTGCCGCATAGTAACACTGTCTGTTTCTGGCATTTTCAATAACGCAACAGATCATCATTAAACTGTATTGACCTCTAAGTCAATAAGTCACCTAAGTGTGTCACCACAGTCAGTCGCAGCCACGGTTAATTCCCATTCCAATTGATCTCGTTCTAGTCATTTCCACCTCTTAAGTATCTTATCATCTTATTAAACTGCAGCTACAACACAATAATCTCATACCTATGACTTAATGATCTCGTTCCCATAAGCTAATCGTCTTTTTCCCAGCTCTTGATGCATTCTCATTCCCATTTTGGCACAGTGTCCCCCAGTAAGGGACATTCATGAGATAAAACCTAGAAAATGATCAATAAAAATATATATAGTAAAATAAATAAACATATCCCCTCCCATGTTTATACAAATCCATCTTTATATACTTTAAAAATAATAAATAAAATAATGATCATATTAATTTAAAATACTGTCACTAATTAAATTGTTATTAGTTCACTGTTACAATAGTTCGTTTACTGAACAAGTTGCAGAGGCCGTCATTCTTTTACACACTAGTTGCCAGTATTGTGCACTTAAAGGCTCATTAAACTGGAAAGTTTTAACACACCATGAAGCTTCATCTCACCATCACTAATTAGAGCCAAGATCAAAGCCAAAGCCAGGTTCACATTTCTCCCATGTGCTCCCAGCACATGCTTTGTGTTTGCTTTGGTCCTGTCTCCACCCTTGCTCCGCCCATTCCCAACTGTGTCTCATTTCTAACCCTGCCCCTTCGTTATCATGTCCCAGGTGTGGTTACCGCCGCTTCCCTAGACTTCGTCTTCGTCTGTTCAGCTCACAACCTGACAATAGCTTGGTTGGTCATATTTGTAATGTAGGAAGCTGAGAATCATCTGACTGGCTGAGTGGGGAACCTTTCTCCCAGTGGGGGCCAGAATAATATTAGCATAACAGGTCACGGGACAAAGACCACAGTCATGCAACATAGCCCACTCATATGGGCATAAAACTGGTGCTGATAATACAAAACGCTGTTAAAACTGATCTCAGAACTACTTTAACACAATTTTAACCTGCAGGTTGGGAATGCTTGGTCTTCACCGGCTGTAGAATATCTAGAGGCATTGATGTTGTGGCCACATGAAACTGGTTCTCTGGATTTACGAGAATGAAGTGACAGCTTTAAGAAACACATTAGAAACAAAAACAGCTATGAGAAGAACTGTTCACAGCAGTATGTGGTTCCATGTCATGTGGTTCCATCTCCATGTTACTGTGTCTGTCTTTTAGCTGACAGTCATTCTGAAGTTCAGCTGCATCCATCAACTATGTTTAAGTTTAAGTTAAAATCTTCTTCTTTTGCTTTCACTTCCTAATCTTTGGGGTAAACACCTCTAGCAAATGTGGACGTTGCTTTTTGTACTCTTGTCCCCTCTGGCACAAACTTGTGATGCCATAGAGTAGAGAAATGCCTAACGTTGCCCTTTTCAAGTTCAAGTTTATCACAAATTTAATTTGGTTCAAATGTGAAATCAGCTTAGGATCTCGCATATATCCCGATATAGATATAAATATCCATATATCGTCTCAGCCCATATCTGCTCTGTTTATATCCCGATATAGAAATAAACATCCATATATCGTCTCAGCCCATATCTGCTCTGTTTATATCCCGATATAGAAATAAACATCCATATATCGTCTCAGCCCATATCCCGCTCTTGCTATATCCTTGATATAAAATATAAATATCCATATATCAGCCCTCAGCCTATATCTCGCCTATATCTCAACATAGATATAAACATCCATATCGCTCAGCCATATCCCGCCTCTGTTTATAGTCTCAACATAGATATAAACATCTGCAAGTATCGCTCCTTGGCCTCATATTCTGTTTGTTTATATCTCCGATATAGATATAAAACATCCATATATCACCTCAGCCTATATCTTGCTCTGTTTATATCTCGATATAGACATGCAACATTCATATAATGCCTCAGCTCTGGCATATGCTCTGTTTATATCTCCGATATGATATAAAACATCCATATATCGACTCAGTCCCATATCCTCTGTTTAAACTTATAGATATAAACATCCATATATCGATCAGCCTGCTATCTGCTCTTGGTTTAAACTCTGAATACAGATACAAATATCCATATCGACTCAGCCCATATCCTCTGTTTAAATCCCAACATAGATATAAAACATCCATATATCGTTCAGCCCATATCCTGCTCTGTTTATATCCAGATATAGATATAAATATTGGTATATCGTCTCAGCCCATATCCTGCTCTGTTTATATCCCGATATAGATATAAATATCCATATATCACAGCCCCATATCCCGCTTCTGTTTATATCCTGGATATAGATATAAACATCCATATATCACAGCCCATATGGCTGCCTGTTTAATCCCAATATAGACATAAAACATCCATATATCGACTGCCCATATCCTCTGTCTCAATATAGATATAAACATCCATATATCGACTCAGCCCATATCCCTCTGTTTAAATCCCAATATAGATATAAACATCCATATATCGACTCAGCCCATATCCCGTTCTGTTTAAATCCCAATATAGATATAAACATCCATATATCGCTCAGCCCATATATGCCCTGTTTATATCCCGATATAGATATAAACATCCATATATCGACTCAGCCCATATCCCTCTGTTTAAATCCCAATATAGATATAAACATCCATATATCGCTCAGCCCATATCCCTCTGTTTAAATCCCAATATAGATATAAACATCCATATATCGCTCAGCCCATATCTGCTCTGTTTAAATCCTGATATAGATATAAACATCCATATATCGCTCAGCCCATATATGCCCTGTTTATATCCCGATATAGATATAAACATCCATATATCGTCTCAGCCCATATCCCTCTGTTTAAATCCCAATATAGATATAAATACAAATATCAAATATCTTGCCTCAGCTCATATCTTGCTGTTTATATCCTAATACTGTATATATAGACTAGAATATGAATGTGGTTACTTTATGTTGCTAGGCAACAGTTAAGCAACTGAGCTACAGCTGGACAGATAATCGAAAACTGACATTCAGAACCACTAATCGACTTGAGCTTATCCCTGTCAATTATTTCAGTTATTTTGTTCTTAATTCTGTTAATATTCTCTGCACTGTGTCTGTTTTCATGTATGGTCCCCATACTACTGTTCATGTAGTCGTGTGAATCTGCCCTGTGACATGAGCAGCTTGTACCAAATAATTCATTAAAATAATTGTTCACTAATAAGAATAGAGGTAATATGCTGAATTAATCATGATATTGATTTGAGGTCATTTCGCCCAACACTATTCTGACCTGTGCTCATTGAGGTTATTCCATAGTCCAACACAGGAGGTAATACATTAAAGCCATTACTTCCCAGCAAAGCTTTGTGGATTTATACTCTTAAAGTTATGGTATTGCACTGGTTTGTGCAATGTTGTGCTTGAACTTTGTAATGATGTGATGATTATGATGTAGTTCCTTCTTTTTATGTCTTTTTATGTCTTACATAATTCCCATATAAGGTGTGGGTACTAGATAATTATTAACATAGTTATTTCCTTCCTCAGTAAGTTCAGGTCATAACATAATGGTCAAGCTTCCATGTAGGATACGAGGTGATTCCTGAGTAAGGCAGAGAATTGAAGCTACTCAATCCCACAACATGTGATGTCACCACAAACTAATGATCTTGTTGAATTAATCTGTTTCCCACATTTTGCTTAGCCACACCTTAGGCAGCACATAAGGAACCTGTTTCTGGCCAGGCATTTTTTTTTTTATTAAGAATGGATGTTGTGAGTAAGGCTCTGTAGTAAGGCAGTGTGAGATTTACAGAATTATACAGTTACACAAAACTACAATGAATTTAACACTGCAACCTTTTACATACAATCAATCATATTAAAGTAGCAATAAAGCACTCAATTCAAAAAGAGTTTTCATCATTTTCTTAGTCTTAGAAGTTTTCCAACTTCCCGATGGTAGATATGAAATAATGGCTGTATCTGAAACCTTCTCCGTATTCAATGGTGGGAATGTTCGAAATGAATGTTTGTGTAAAATGCTGCCTAAGGTGCCTTCATCTGGATGATTTCTGAAGGTAGTGTAGATGTACCCTTCACTGCCTTATATATCCCACGATGAGTTGCAGCTCATCTCAGAAAGCAGTTACAAAAAGTTACTATTATTTACTATTATTTTCCCTTAATATGTTGTTTCTTAAAAAATAGTAACACAACACATGACATTATGTAATTAATTGATCAAATTCAGTGTAATGACTGAATTTTGTCTTTATTTAAATGATTTACTCCACCATCTGACAGAAGTTGTCAGTATCATGGCAACATCATGGCGTACAGCTCCCGTCAAAGCCGTCTCAAACACAATCCGGTTGTAGTTACCTTCACCACAACACTGCCTTCCACAGTACTGACTAACGAGACAGGAAGGCATCAAGGTAGCGACCTTCTATTTCGAACACAGCCAATGTGCTGGTGATCAGAGTGTTGATATGTCAATGAGATGAATCTCGACAGAGCTGAGTGTTTATCTGTATCAGACTGTTATCAGTATCCAGGCCTTAAAACATTTAGGGTTCTTGATCGGCATGAATCACAAACACAGCCAGGAAAAAAGTCGCTACATAAAGTGTACCAAATACAAAAGCTATGAACAGTATACACATCTCATTCAGCTACATTGATCAGAGTTTACTTCATTGCATTAAACGAACTAGGTGACACAATCAGACCGTTTACAGTCAGCAGTTGCACAGTCACATCATGAACACAGTATTTATTTGGTATTGAGTTTTGCGTACCTTGGCATTCCTATTTTTTTTATGTTTCGCAGCATTTAAGGAAAACGATCCCTTTTAAAGTCGAGACACACAGAGTCTGAATACAAATCAGAAATTCCACTATGAAATATGTAGCACCTATAGCACAACGTCCACTTACAAAACAAGGACAGATGGATGGATAGTGCAGTTTTCCATTGAGACACAATGGACAGTTACTGAGAATATAAAACAGCATCTTGGGGAAACTCATTCATGGGGGCTCTTCTCTGATTTTATTTCCACGTGCTTCTCTTTCCTCCTCTGAGAAAATAACGAGCAGAATCACTGGCTCTTATTTACTCCTCTCGCCACTGCTCTGATCATTTTAGTCCTTTCTCTGTTTTTCCAGGCAGATGTTAACTCACACCAGGGAAAATACAGCTTTTGGAAGCTGCTATGCATCAAATTTGTGTCTGAGAGCACGCATTCAAAGTTGTTCCAAGCTGTGAGACTAAATCAATCTGAAAATGAAATCATCAATGTTGCATTTTTGTCTCCATGCAGTTTTATAACTGAGGAGATGTATAAAAGTTATTTTTACAGTTCCCCCCGATTAACTAATGTTATTTCAATGGTTTAAAATGTACAGCTACAAATTTTGAACATCTCACTACATGTACCAAAAACTGCACTGTTTTATTTTACAGTATCACCGTTCAGCAATATGTGTTTCTTAAATGGTTCTTCTTTAGAACCATAAGCAGGCTTGTAAACAATCATGCTGAACTAGATAATCTGGAGTTTATGGTCTGTTCTGCATCAGAATTCTTCACATTCTGAAATTCCTGTTCCATGACTGTCTATAGAAACGTCAGAATTTCTATATAAAATACAAATTTCTGAAATAGATTTTGCAAAGTTTACAATGGTTTTAACCTAATTCTACCGTTTTGTCAAGCTGCTCACTTTCAGTTCATTTGCATCATCTGATCTGACCGCCTGTGCCTCTTGGTTTTTTCTCAGCACCCCTCGGGCAGCTCTTCACTTTGTAGTATTGAAATAACAATGATGGGAATTCCTCAGAATGGTGAACTGACGTTAAAAAGGTGTAATAGAATGACATAACAGTGCAAAGCTGATGTACATCATCATGTGTTTTTCAGTAGCTTCATACAGTGGAGATACGTGTCCGTATGCATTTGTGTTTCGGGTCAAAGATTTGGTGTCCGGTCACTTGTGGCCTGTCTGTTCCTCCACGCTTTGCACAAGCGGCTGGGTGACTGGACCCTGGATCCCAGAGGCTGGGCTTGTTTGTGGGTGTGTGTCCACTGAAGAGGCGTGTCCAGGGTCTGCACACTGGGCACTGGACGCACGGCTGCTGTGAGTTGTGTTGGCATCCAGCATCTCCAGCAACAGATCATACAACAGCACCACGTTCTTCCTCTTCATACTGGAAAGGTGCTCCATGCCCTTGTTGCTGCAGGGGAGAGGAGAAGGGGTTTTTTGGGGTGGGGTTAAGTTATGTGGGTGTATGTACAGTTTCATGTAGCAGATTGGTCACTTCTGATGTTTTATATATATATATATATATATATATATATGTATTTATATATATATATGTGTATTATATATATATTATATATATATGTGTGTGTGTGTGTGTGTTTCTCTCTCTCTCTCTCTCTCTCTCTCTCTCTCTCTCACAAACACACACACACAAACACTCTGCAGTACCTGAGATGGCGTATGTGTGACAGAAGCATTAGTAGGTGTGCAAGACGGGCAGATTGCTGCTGTGTAGACAGGCCTGTTCGGGAGATGGCCCAGACCAGAGCGTCTGTCACTCTGTCCAGCAGCCGCAGCAGCTTAGACCTGCTGCCCAACTCTGTATCCGTTTCCGGGGATGTCATATCTAAAAAAAAGACATGCTCAATGACGTTTTGCTGGGTGCTGTAGATGTATTGGCCCAGATGTATATTTGAATAGAAATTTCATAACGTTAGAAGGCAGATGTGGCAGTTCTGGAAAAATCATTGTTTTATTGACACATCTGTTCAATAAAATTTTATTTTGAAAAGCAAGGAACAGGACATGAAGGCAACATCTTAAAGTGAAACCAAGGACCAGGGACACAGTGATAATTCTACAGTCTGCTGTTAACATTGCCAAAGACTCGTGGACATTGTGGACATCGTGTCAGACTGTCAGATAGTCACTTAGAATGGCAGCAGGTCATCTCCAGTGATGAGTCCTGCTTTTGTCTTTGTGGAGACGACCAATGAGTCCACCGCCTATTCTTGACTGAAAACATGTGATGCTGATAGATATGCAGCTTTAAGTTATACAGAGAAATGCAAAACACACACACACACACACACACACACACACACACACACACACACACACACACACACACACACACACACACACTATGACGTACTGGAGTTGAGCAGGATGAGGGCTTTGAGGCAGACATACTCCTCCTTCTGCAGTTTCAATTCTCTGAACCTGGAGGAGCCGGCCAGCAGCATGTCAAAAATCTCCATAATTCCCTCCACACAGCTCCCTTCCTCCCTGAAAGAGAGAGAGACATTTCTATTTTCCCTCAGAATTCCAAAAACTAATTCCTGATCTAAAGGTATATAATCAATAGTCATAGACGCAGTTATATTTATTTCATGCCTTGCGTACTAAAGAAAATGTAACATAACACTGATATGAGACACCATGCCAGGGGGCTCCAAGGGGCTCCAGCGGGCTAACTTGTTACCTAGTTCTGTGTCCAGTCTGGAGTGCAGGGCTGGACAGTGGGCTGCAGGAATGTAAATATCACGCAGGAGACTCGCGACTCATCTAGAGTAGTAGGTGGGGCAACTTCTGAATTTATTTACCAACCAATAACATTTGTTCTTCTGCACATGAACAACCAGTATGTGAATGACTGCTCAGAGACACAGCAGTGCAATCACTGAGTTACTAACAAAACCACTGCTTCCATCATCAGACTCTTTCTGGTATAATGGTGTAAAAATGCTGGAGGTAATGTCAACTAATCTTTAGGGAGGATTGTCTTCAACTATGGGACTGGAGCTCCACACTGAAGGTCAGAGTTCTGCAAAGACTTCATTCAACTCCACTGACCCTTGCTAATCCCCTCAAATGAGGGAAGCTCCACTTCATAGTTTCTGATGTCACTCCATTCGCGCTCTCCCCTGGTTGGGTAGCCGGAACCAGATTGGTTGGTGGTTAGAGAACCAGCCTTGTGATTGGAAGGTTGTCAGTTTGAGTCCCTCAACTGGCAGCAGATGACTGAAGTGCCCCTGAGCAAGGTTTATTTATAGTGTACATAACTTAACAGTTTAATGGCTAAATGAACACTAATAAAATAGAAAAACACTCAGAACAGTGTTATTTTTCAAATCCCTTTTAGTTATTTTAACGAGTTATAAAAGGAACTCTGATGTGGTGTTAACTATTTTAAAATGTTTTAACTATTTTAAAAGTGTTGATTTATCTCCTAAAAAAGTGTTAAAATCAACTCTGTGGACGTTAACTCAACCCTGGACCCTGGAGCTCTGAGGGGCTCAGCAGAAGCTGGAGTTCGGGAGATGCTCTCTCTCGGTGGGTAGATGATGCTCTCTCCACACATCACGTCCAGTGCAATGCTGGCCAGCATAGGCATCTGTTAACCACTGTACATATGGCGCTTTCCTCCGAGCACATTGGCAGCCTAGCAATGATGTAACGTTGGCAATTTGATAAGAAGACATGTATTGGAGGAGGCGTGCGCTTGTCTTCACCCTCCCACAGTAGGGTCGGGAGCATTGTATTTGATACTGGTTGAGTCACTGGGGTTAAACCTCTTCACACCTATTGGTCAGTTGTTGCTGGCAGTGCACATGTAGTTGGGAGATCTGTGTTCGGACATTAAATAAATATTCAGGCGAGTTTCTTCTTTTATCTAGACTGGAGCGGGTGCAGGTGTTTCTCCACCTGTTTCATAAGGGATGACCTCCTGAGGCTGGTTTATCTTTATCTGAATGACATCAGTAGGTGCTTGTGATTTTGTACTTGTTATTGCCACAGTGCTACCATTGACATATCTTAACATGTTTTTATTAATATGCTTTCAGTGTTCTGCTCTCAGTCTGCGTGTACTCCAGTCAGGAACATCTCCACTGCAGTTCAGTGCTCCACTGCACCATCTGTGTTTACAGAGAGAGAGAGACCTTACATGTAGATGTAGAACCTTTAAAAATGAAGCTCTATGAAGTTATTCCCTGACCCAGGGTGTGCATTTCCATATTCACGAGAACTGGATATATTCCCAATCATAGCCAACCAACTTCAATGAGCCATTACAGACCCTGTGGCTGTGTTCTCAATTGTGGTGAAGAGAAAAGTAAGTCTTCACC
This sequence comes from Acestrorhynchus altus, assembly GCA_034509495.1. Lineage (NCBI taxonomy): Eukaryota > Metazoa > Chordata > Actinopteri > Characiformes > Acestrorhynchidae > Acestrorhynchus > Acestrorhynchus altus. The sequence goes on along the minus strand of CM067506.1, from coordinate 7,563,952 downwards.
ACAGACGAGAAGACCAGTATAGCAGAATAAAGTCAAATTCAGCTTTTCTGAACAAGATAAAGGTAATTTGAGTAAAAGACCACATTTATAAAGTCATGCTGTTAGAACTTGCTTTCTCGTGTATGGTAGATTGATTTACATAAACCTCCTCTCAATCTACCATGAACGTGAACCTTGGTCACCATCAGAAGTATAAGCAGTAGAAGCTGTTGCAGGGGAGTTGATGTTCATTCAGAGGTTAGATTAGTTTGATAATACTCATTTCAGGTTTGAGCTGCCACATCTGTCCAGAAGATCACATATTAAATCAGTATATTGTGTGTATTTTGTAATTATACTCGTCGTCATTCAGTATGTCTGGTGCTGGAGGTGTGAATCACGATTACCGTTTATTATTGGAATCGAATGTAATAAAGACAAACACCGAGCCTGTGACTGTTTATTCTGGTGCTTCGTTAGAGCTGAGGCATTAATTATTATTGGAGAAACATTTACAAGGTAATGAAGCTGTAATCCTTGTACAAATAAATGGACTGATACATTAAAAGTCCCCTTACATGCTCTAGGGGTAGATGTTTTTGCAGGTTTGGTGCTAGCTGCTCATCATACCAGTACTCAAATGCAATGCATACTGGTTTACGCAGCTTTGGTGTTGTATGTTTGTCAACCAGCACCACACCAGTATAAATCAATATCTGTTGTGCTTTTGAATGCTGGTGTGCATGCTGGTCAGTGAGCACCACTCCAGCACCAAACTAGTATAATCTTCTGCTAGTCCCTTTGTATGGATGCTGTAATGATGTTTTGACTGGTAGTACACGTTCTCAAAGTTCAAAGAATGGGGGTTAGGTGTTCAAACGAACAATACTGCAACACTATGAACAATAGTGGAACCGATCTGGGTTGCCCCCACCAGGTCACACTGATTGGTAGATCACAGCTGTTAGTGCCAATGTTCAGCCAAATGCAGGCATGGGAAACTCTGGTCCTGGTGAGCTGGATTCCTGCAGAGTGCTTTTCCTGATTAAGCACATCGGATTCACCTGAACAGATTTAGTAGGTGACCAGGAACAGGGAAATCAGTAAACCACGCTGGACTCTGGTCCTCAGTTCCCAACACGTGCCCCAGTGACTGAGTTGCTGAAGGTGATCTGAACAGTTCATAAAGTTCTGAAACAGTGTGGAAGAGGAAGAGTCGTCCACAAATGATGAAACTAGTTGTGTCAGACTACCTGACCCAAACTGACCTCTCACCTCTTTCCATTATCTACCCAATGTGACTACAGGTTGAGGTCCAGTTTGAACCCTGGGTGGACTGACTATTATAATGCAGCCGTGGAGAGCCAATATCATTTTATTCTGCAGAGATATGTCATGCTGAGTTTGACTTAATCTGCTGCATTAGTGTTCTCCTTAACTTGGTATTTTTCCTCTTCACCATGATAGAGAATGCTAGTCATAAGGCTCAATGGATGCACCCGATTGGCTGGTCAATCATGCAATATGCAAAAATGCTCAATGGCAAATAATTTGGGGAAAACCTTAATAAATTTCTATTATAAAGGGCTGTTGATCTTAGTACAACAGCAAGGTCTCTCTCTCTCTCTGGCGCTCTCCCTGTCACACCTGTGCACGCTGCACCTTTAAGATCAGCCTCACCTGAATAGGTTACAGGCTGACTCCGCCCTTCAACACACCTGTGGGCCAGTCTCCAATCAACCAGACTATTTATACTGGGACTCATGCGCAGTTTAGCTGTGAGATATTGCCACTTCCGTGTCTTATCGAGCGTTCTGTATTGGTTTGTGTTCTATGATTATTGATCCTTCTGCCTGTTCCTGACTACGATTTTGCTTGGTGTTTTTGGTCAATAAACCTGCCTGCGTTTGCATCCTCCGTCCCTTGGCTGGTCATTTCTTTCTTTCTTTCTTTCTTTCTCTCTCTCTCTCTCTCTCTCTCTCTCTCTCCCTCTCTCTCTCTCAGCAGTGTTAGATGGATGAGATGTTCTGCTCCTCACACTTCAGGAGGATTGGAAAGGTGAAAGGAGGACTTCACAGTCTTTCAGTCTCTTTCTGAAATATGTGGGTCAGTGATGAAGACAGTGACGCAGTCCAGTCAGAACTATCTGGAAAAGGTGGCCCATTGTTTTTAACACTGGTTCCTCTGCAGGTTTTCAATCAACTGAAGCTTCCATTTATAAAATATATAAATATTCCAGTAAAAGTCAAATATAAAGCCTTAACACCCCTTTTAACATAAGTCACACTTGTAGACACTTTACAAAGTGTATCACATCCCGAAACCATCAGCTCACCTGCAAATTCATCACCAAACATCATCAAGATGCAGATCGGAACAGAACCTAAACTAAAGTCAGTGAGATTTATTTAAGGTGCATAAAGTGATTAAGGATATTTAAAGCCTTACTTCTGTCACTGGTACCAATCAACACATTATTTTGATTGTCTTCTGTGTTCAGCAAACATATATATGAAACTCTATATAACTATATATATAAAACTGGTCATGTAACATCGACCACCTGCACAGAAAGGGACGGTCCAGGCTGTACTTTCTGAGGAGGCTACGGTCCTTCAAAGCTGGACTCTCTGGTGTCAATGACAGAGAAGAGGACTCTGAAGAAGCTACTGGACATTATGGACAAGGCCAGTCACCCTCTACACACTGTCATCAGCCACCAGAGGAGCCTGTTCAGTGAGAGACGGCTCCTTCCCAAGTGCAGGACCAATAGACTTAAAAACTCTTTTGTCCCGCATGCCATCAGACTGTACAACTCCTCTCTGGGGGGGAGGAGTGCTAACAGGAGGACAGAGGATCGGAATGAGTAGGAACTGAAGCAAACAGTTAACAGTAACCTGCAACCCGACCACCACAACACAACTGGACTCTCTGTGCAATAAACAGTTTCAAAAGTGCAATAACATTGTGAAATACCCCCCCTATAGGACACTTTTTCTCATGCACTATTATCTATATTGTATATTGTAATATAGTCTCTATATTATATATTCTATATATTTATATAGTGCTTCTTACTAAATTATTTTTATCTATCTTTCTACTTTCTGTACTGTACTGATGCTGCTACCGGAACCTTAATTTCCCTGAAGGAACCCTCCCCAGGGATCAATAAAGTTCTATTCTATTCTATTCTATTCTATTTACCCATATCTGATTCTGTCTTAGTCTCCTTCGTCTTTTCTATACAGTCAAAGCTGTAGGAAAACGGGACTATAGATCATTTGGATGCTTGCCAGTCATAAAGAGGCTATAAAACACTAGGGGTAGTCCAAACCTGACCATTCACTGGTCAGTTGAACGAGGTGTCCTTCGGCAAGTGGAGCTAAATGCCTTGCAGTACAACACCCATAAATAGGGTAAGATTTCCTGACCCATGCCTACTGTTGGTTCAGTGGATTAAGGACCCAATTAAATGACTAAATGTACTGTGGCCTTTGTATACCGTGTGGAAAAACCCAGCATGTAAAAATAAACACGCCAAATAAATCTTCCAACGGCTACAATTTCGTTCTGTTGCGTTCATGTCCACGACCTTGAATACCAAAACTGACAGTGCCGCATTTCCTAAACTATGTCCTGGCACTCCCCTGTCCTGCATATTTAGAGGATTATCTGCTCCCACCACATCAGATTCAACTAATCAGCTCATTAACAAGTCATGTCAGAGTGGCAACGAAGAAGGGGATCCTCTAAGATGTGCAGAGCAGAGGGGAAACCAGGACCAGCATGCATGTTAGAACAGTGTAAATCAGTAGAACTACAGCTGATACTATTACTATCTAGTAATAGATATAAACTGCAATTTATTAAAAATAAATAAAAATGTCTGTGTTTTTGGCTTCAAATAGTGTCGTCATGTTTGTTTTTCCTCTCCAAATCTGACATTCAGCAGTGCAGCGCGCCCGTTTCTGCTGCTTTCAGCAGGTTTGTTAGCAACTCGTCTCATTTCACTGCTGCTCTTTCTGATTCTCTCTGTCTGGAGTTGATTTTCTGCCATCTTATGCTTAAAGATGATGTTCCATCTGGCACTGCTTAGTTAATTCAATTAGATTAACGACCCTGCTATGCTCACAGCATGCCCACAGCATGCCCAGGGTGCAGAGCCTTCTGACTGGCTGCTTTACAGTCTGCCAGGAGCACTGCTGCTGAATGCCAGGTCCTACCCAGCAACCAGCCGGCACATCACTGCAGCTGCCTTCCCATTCATAAAGGAAATCTACTACAAGAGAGGCCTGAGGAAATGCCAGCATCAGCTCTCACCCCACACACCCCAGCAACCGGGCAAACGGGGTATGAAAAAACTATTCACACTTCATACAAATTATTCCCCGTGAACGTTTCCAGTTTTTCATGTTACACCCAAAAACCTGTATTTTTGTGGGATTTTATGTGATAGACCAACACAAGTCAGTGAAAAAAAGGCATCGTTTTCAAAAAAAAAAAAAAAAAAAAAAATAAATAAATAAATAAATAAATAATGAACAAAAATCTGAAAAGTGTGGCATTCACTTGTATTCAGCCTCCTAGTCATCAGATCTGAATCCAGCATGACACCCTTCTGAGAAGTCTGATCCAACATCTTGTGGAATCAGTGCCTTGAAGAATCACTAGAAGTGTAGTGTTAATAAAGCGCTTGATGAGTTTACATGTGCAAACATCCTAATGATGCTTTATTCAAACCCGTTACCCGTTTCCTTAATGATCTTTAATAACGTTTTGAATGTGGCACTGGAAGCTGTAGGGGCATGAAGGCGTGTTGCATACATTAGTTTATTATTCTGTATGAATGTTCCAAACTGAATCACAAGCAGACAATCGCTGATGGCTTTACAGACATGTTCATGTGAAACCCAGCCTGGTGCAGTAAATGCAAACTCTAACTCGCTAATTCGTGACGAACATGCACCAGCTGTGTGTAATACAGCTGTGTAACAGAGAATGGAAACAGAAGGGCAAATACTGCAATCGATCCATCATCATCAGTGGTTTTCAAATAAGAAAGGGTCCTCAAAGGGTCCCTGAAAGGCTTTAAAAACACCCCCCACACACACACACACGCGCACACACACACACACTGTATAACCTTCTTACATTTCCTACACACACTCACACTTACTGTGTAAGTAATCCTGTGTTATGGGAACACACCAAGGTTGCTTAAGACCTTAGTGATAATCACCGTGGAAGGCTGATATTAAATGCCCTAATACACTCATACACACAATCTGGGCAATAAACAAGACACACATAAGCACACACATACACACTTTACAACACACAAAAATGTACTCAGAGTCATTCACCAACAACAAACAACTGGAATCAAAGTGGTACCACTGGTGTTCTATTTGATTTAGATTAACAACACAGATAATCCGAAGCCCATTACGCGTTCAGCCAGCGCCGGGAAGACTACTCTGAGGGATGCTGGGGTCAGTATAATGCATTATCAGGCTAAACGCAGTGTCATTTCCTCAATTGTCCTCGGGATCAATAAAATATCTATCTACTATCCGTCTATCCATCTATCATAACGAGCTAAATGGCTGTTAGTTGGAGGTGTTCATACATTGAAGGTGTTTTGCATTGAGGCTGTTTTAAATCCAACTTTGCATTATTGAATGCAAGAGATAAAAAAATAAGTAATTATAACCACAAATGACACTCACTGGGGTCCAAGCACTATTATGGAAACAGTTCAGAATAATGTGTAACTGTTGTAGCTCAAGCACTGCACTCGAGAGCCCCTTTCCAGCTGCTGCAGTGAAAGTGGGAAGTGAGCTGTCTGGCTGGTCATTAGTCACACTTAAATGTTTAAATATGGAAACCCCACAACACTGGCATCCCATTGAGTAACTAACAGCATAACATTTTGACACACACCTACTGTCCTTCTGAAACAGCCTGAATGCTTCGGAAATGCCCAGTTCTCTGACCTGCAGAGACCTATAATTGCTCTAAACTAGACCAGACTGTATAAACTACAGTCAGTGCGAAGGCAGAGCTTTCTTAAACGAAGTGGGCATTTCACTGTGTGGAAAATGTGCCCAGCACATCTGGATTTGTGTCTCAACACATAAATCTATTGTGCAAAGGTAGAGCAAAGCAACTAGACTAGATACTTCTCACACACTTTTGGTGGACCCAGCAAAAGGAGACCTGAATGAACACTGTTTACCTGTTTAGTTTGAGGTCAGGAGAGAAGATGAGCTTTCCTGGATGATCTACAGATCTCCACATGAGGCCCAGCATCAACACCTCCAACCAGCAGCACTCTAACAGCTGCACCTGCAGAGACAAATCCAGCTCCACAAAACCTGCAGAAAAGCAAAGCTCACAGTCAATATACATTCAACGTTCTCAACTATGCATACATTTCGACCTGTGGCCAATGCCGAGCCTCAGCTAGAGGCTTCCCAAAAGCTTCCCAACTGATGCACTGAAGTGTGGTTAAATACAACAAAATCCTCACAACAATGTTCCAACATCAATTCTGAAACCTTTCCAGAATATTATTGCAGCAAATGGGGGTCAAACCTCCTATTATTCAGTCCCTACAGGTTTCAGGAAAAACTCAGGGTGAGCAAATAATAAGCCAGCGCACACCCACACACACACACACACACACACACACACACGCTGAGTTCTTATTCCAGGCAGCAGGACTCTGAATTAGTGATGGAACAGTCTAAAACAAATTGCATGACAACCTGACGTTCTTCAAAGTTACTCTTTCCATACCTGCACATTCCTCTGCTGAACCTGCAATGCTCCAACACGTTCTAATAAAACGACATTACAGCACCAATCCAACCTCAATCTGCCAGAAATCATTCACTCAATTTCAGCTCTGTTATCATTCCCGCTGACATTCACGAAGGGTCTGCAGAAATAAATCGACCATTTCTGAAAGCCTGAAAGTGCGCAGAAACTTTAATGACTTAAAGAAGCAGTTCAGTGAAAGCAGTTCTTTAGGTTCTCAAGTAGAGCTGCGCAATAGATCATTCCAGCATTGCCACTGCAATGTGGGCAATGGTCACACAGCAGGACATGTCACATAAGGCAAACTAAACCACACATATCAAGCTACAACTCGATGTGAAAGGAAAATTCACACGGGTCTCTTTTTCAATGACAAATCTACCAGAGCCATATTAGATCTGCCCAGTATCATATCTTCTTCTCCAGTCTTTGATACACGGAGAACTTTATTAATGATAGATCAATGACGTCTGGAGAAATGTGCTGGAAATGTCTGTATTTTGAGTATCTGAGTATTACACTGGCAAGCCAGAAGTCAGGAGAAAGCAATATATACATTCATTCTAACTGGCATTACCATCAACTGGTATCAGGGTGTGGCTTGGGCAAGTCCACACCTGTAAAAGTTGTAGGGTGTTATCCTGTGAGTGTGGTTGAACGCTGGCTGAACATTGGCATTCAAGCAAGGCATGATTGTGGGTGCCAGATGGACGGGACATTCCATTTCTGAAGGTGTGTGGGCTTTTAATAGTCCTCAATCCACAATGTGACAGGAAAATACCATAGAAGGCATTACAACCCACAATGGGCAGTGCAGTTGGTTTAAAGGGCCGTGTCTAGAAGCATCTGGATAGTTTTGTGTGAGTAAACAGACAAAGGTACGCGATCACATTCAAATTTAGTGCAGGAGAACCACATGCATATCCCACAGCTCAGTGCAGCATTCTTTAGCTTCCGTGGAATATGGCAAAAGTCCGAACAGGAAAACTAGTTCCTATTGGCCGCTATAATACTATATTGCTACAACAAGTGTCGGCATTAGAACTACTGCAAGTCTGGACTTGGATTTTATACTATCTAGAAGCTTCCTGGTCATTTTTACATTTACATTTACGTTTACGGCATTTAGCAGACGCCCTTTTCCAGAGCGACTTACAAAAGTGCTTTGCTGTTTACTTAGAACATCCTTAGCTAGTAGACAAGGCTGGAATCTAGAGATTCCTCACGTTTAGACCGTGTTGAAACAAAAGTCTTTATGGAGTTAAGTACTCCTGAAACAGATGAGTCTTCTGTCTGCGTTTGAAGACAGTGAGGGACTCAGCTGTTCGGACTCCCAGGGGAAGTTCGTTCCACCATTTTGGTGCCAGAACAGGAAAGAGTCTGGATGCATGTTTACTTTGCATTCTGAGGGATGGTGGGTCAAGCCAAGCTGTACTTGAAGCTGGAAGGGCTCTTGGTGCAGCTCGAGTTTTGACCATTTTTAGAGCTCTATTCTATATCTCACAAATATTTCAGCACTCTCGTGTTTTTTTTTTTTTTTATATCAGACTGTATTTTGGGCAATGATCCCACAGAAGAATTTGAATGTGGCAGGAGGAAGTTAAGAGTCCCTGCTGGTTTGTGCTGTATGCTTGCGATAGCTGTAAGTACAGGGTCCACATAATTATACATGGAAAAATCGGAGTGTTTGAATGCTCTAAGATCCAAAAGTCTTAATGTTCAGCCGGAAGAGAGCCTTTCCCACTCCAATTACAAATGAACACTACCACAGCAGCAGAACATAATCACCTGGTATCTTCTTGGCCCAGCTGATCATAAGAACGAGCTCTTTGTCTGCAAGGTTGGTGAGTGACATCATCATGCTGGCCTCTGTGTAGGGCTTCTTCACCTCCTGTTTCAGGTAGATCTGTGGTGGCTCTGCGTCCAGCATGCAGTTGACCAGCTGCTCGGGGGACAGGCCAGCCGGTTGGCTTTCGGGGACAGAGTCAAAGAGGGGGAAGGGGGGCTGCTGACTTTGCTGCGAATGACCCCTGACCCCCACGGCCACACTGGGGCTGTCCCGGACCTGCGAAACCCGGCGATGGCGAGCACCACGGTAACTGCATCGCTCTCTTCTTACGCCTACAGGTGGAAACACAAACACATCTCACAGCTATTCTTCAGTTCGCAACATGTCAGTCTCACAGTTTAGCAGTCGATTATAGAAACAGCTGAGCAAGAAAGTTGATTTACAGGTTTTGTATCACTTTAAGTGGAGTTGAGCGACCAAGTCCTTCTGAAAGCTCGCTTTCGTTCTTGGTTTTGCACTGGTGCCACAAAGCGACTGTATCTAACAAGTCATAAAATCTTATATTCTACCAATTCAAATCAAACATTTCGGCCCAAAACACGTGTTAACCTGCACCGTTTTTTAAAGGGCCTTCAGTTTCATCTCTTTAACCAAAGCCCACCTACCACACTTCATCATGCCCACTTCATAACACTTGCGTAGCCGGCAAGCCTGGCAGCTCTTGCGGCGGTTTTTGTCAATCGTGCACTGGTTGGTGGCTGGACAGATGTAGTCATTGTGTCCTGAAACACAGAGGGAACATTATGTGTACATGAACCCATACATTACTCGCACTGTACACTCTCCGCACACTTACCATTACCTATACTTATGATTACACACCCCCACCTCGAACGTTCCCACCCTGGCTTCTTTATGACCAAGACCAGTGGCGCTGCCCTGGATTGTGGGCAGTGTCGGCATCACTTCACCTTCAAACTACGTGTCTGTGACATTTGATGGGACTGATTCTGGATTATTATCACTACTGCTCAGCATATCAGTGATGTCATCAGTACACCCAAGAATAACAATGGACTTATGTGGTGTAAAGGTGACTTTTTTTTGTCATTTATAAGTGGTTTTGACCAGACATGACTCACGGTGTTAACCGTTCTCAGCACAACAATGACAATGACATGATAATGCTCGGGTGTGTGGTGCTGAACTACTGGTTTTTTACATCTAATTTGACAGTTGGGCAGTTAAAACTAACCAGCCATGAGTGACTCTCTGGTCAAAAACTGACCATTGATGAAAAACTAGAAGATCAGTAGTTTGACCAGAGGATGGGTCCTCCCCCTTGTGAGCCTGGTTCCTCCCAAGGTTTCTTCCTGCAGCTCTGAGGGAGTTGTTCCTTGCCACTGTCGCCCTTTGGCTTGCTCACCAGTTGGATCTGTCGCTTATCCTTTGTTCACCTTTTTATGTCTTGATTTCTGACGAGCGCGATACAAATAAATGTTGAATCTTCTGATCAAATCTCAAATCTCTGTAAAAGTCTACAGCTTGTTCAAAAAAAGGTGAATTTTCATTGAAATCTGTTTTAGTGTTTAAAACATGTTTGTTTTTCATAAAACCATACTTGCATGGCTGCAACCCTAGTTTCCTTACAGAGACAGAATACAAAACACAGGCAGGCTGTAAACTCTCAGGAGAGAACAGAGTGCACTGACCTTGTGTCCACTAGGAGCCGTGTGTGTGTGTGTGTGTGTGTGTGTGTGTGTGTGTGTGTGTGTGTGTGTGTGTGTGCGTGTGTGTGTGTGTGTGTGTGTGTGTGTGTGTGGAGGCAGGCATCTGAGAAAATGATCTGTACAGCCATTAATCAGGAGAGTAAAAGTATAAACACAGAGAAACATATCAAATAGAATAGAAACATCAAATAAATGCAAATAAGCAAATCTAATGTGACTGCTGTGTGTCCTTCGTGTAACTGTGTCCCTCACTACTGAGGAACGTCCAGTATTACCAGTTCATATACAGCACATATCTAATCAATCCTTCATTAAAGTAAAACAGGTGAGCTGCTAATCCATGTCAGTTCACAGAGAAGGTCCCTCAAACCAGCATTCTTCTAACTGTGCTCCTCTAACTGCGTTCTACTATCTGTGCTGTTCTAAAAATGCTCAACTCACTGTGCTCTTCAAGCCATGCTCTCCTATGTTCTTCTAACTGTGCTTTAATCACTGTGCTCTTCAAGCCATGCTCTCCTAAGTTCTTCTAACTGTGCTTCAATCACTGTGCTCTTCAAGCCATGCTCTCCTATGTTCTTCTAACTGTGCTTTAATCACTGTGCTCTTCAGGCCATGCTCTCCTAAGTTCTTCTAACTGTGCTTTAATCACTGTGCTCTTCAAGCCATGCTCTTCTATGTTCTTCTAACTGTGCTCTACTCACGGTGCTCTTCAAGCCATGCTCTTCTATATTCTTCTAACTGTGCTCTACTCACTGTGCTCTTCAAGCCACCCTCTTCCATGTTCTTCTATCTGTGCTCTTCTGACTGCGTTCTAACTGTGCTCGTTTGTGCTTTACTAACTGTGTCCTAACTGTGCTCGTTTGTGCTTTACTAACTGTGTCCTAACTGTGCTCGTTTGTGCTTTACTAACTGTGTCCTTCTAACTGCGGTCTTCTAACCGTGCTCTGACTGTATTCTCTTATCCTCTTCTTATTGTGCTTTACTAACTGTGTCCTTCTAACTGTTTTCTTCTAACTGCTCTATCATGTTCTCAGATAGACAGTGTATTCCCATCTATCTAACAGTTGCTCTTCAGGTTGAGAAACACATTTGTAACTGTTTGTAAGGTATTATGCTGTTAATCCGAACAAATGGAAGGATGAAGTGCTTCACCTTGAATGCTCCTCTTGAAGAACGCCTTGCAGCCCTCACATGACCATACACCATAGTGATAGCCTGAGGCATAGTCACTGCACACCACACAGAAATGCAGGTCAGTTTTAGCCGCAATGTCTGAGGAACAGGAGCTCAGGCCTTTATCAGCATCTTCTAGCTGCTTCCCAAACAACTTCATATGAGATACTAATGAACTGTAGCGAGAGAGAGAGAGAGAGAGAGAGAGAGAGAGAGAGAGAGAGAGAGAGAGAGAGAGAGATATTAATGAAAGACAATAATTATTATTATTATTACTACTACTACTACTACTACTAATAATAATAATAATAATAATAACAACAATAATAATAACAATAATAATAATAATAACAATAATAACAATAATAATAATAATAATTGTGTTATACTTTGAGCACCTTCCAGATACATTAACGTTAATAACATTACTAAAAATGAATTCTACAAACAGTATAATAGCACCAGTAGAAAAAAGTAGAAAGAATAGAAATAATAGTTTCGTAAAACAGCAATAGAACTGAACATTATACAGAAAAACGCTGAATAAACAGATAAACTAAGCTGTGACAGAGAAGGATTGTTGCAAGCTCAGTTACTGAGTTACTGATTCTTTCATTGTGAATGTAGGAGGGACAGTAAGATGGGACAAGTTGAGAGAGCTCAATCATGAAGTGCTCTGAATGTAAGGAAGAGTAGTTTACACGGAATACATGCAAGAGCTGAAAGAAACTGCTGAAAATCTGCTCATGGCCATGAAGGCTCTCCCAATAAGACTGGATGCAGTACTCTGTAAACTTGCTTCAGCAGACATTAATAATCATCCTGCACTCTTGATTTACACTGATATGCCATAACATAAGCATCACCTGTGGAATATTGAGTAGCTCTCCCCTGTACCTGGACCTGTGAAGAGGTCCTGTGGTTTCTAGCACCAAGGCATTAAGAAGCCCTAGTTAGATGTTGACAAGCATCACTGTCTTGGGCACCACTAGCCCTGTGCTGGGTCACCAGTTATCCTTCATTGCAGCAATTTTAGTACAACTTTATTACTGACCACGTTTGGAGATTTAGAGTTTGGTTCTCGTAAAAGTTCTTATTCTTGCCCATTTTTCCTGCTTTAACAAATCAACTGTTCATTCCTGCCTGATGTATCTGCCCCTCGACAGGAGTCATAGATGACGATAATGAATATTTTTCAATTGTCATTGGTGTTAAAGTTTTGACTGATTGATGTACATCATTAAAAAAGCCTTAGGAAGACGGTCATGACTGTCCAGCATATCTGGACAATGTGCTTGTATGTATTGGTCCATGGGCAGACCCTCTCTGTTGCCATACACTTCATTTCTGCAGATTCCAATATGGACTGATTTACATTCACTTTAAACCCAATGTAACTTCAAACATACCTGTAAGAACCTGCTGTATTACAGGAGTGTGGATAAAGCAGCTGTGCTCACCTGTTGCGACTGGGGGTGTGTGGCTTGGTCTCTGCCCAGGCACCGTGTGCATGTGGTTCTCCATACACCAGCTGCGGTGGGCAGTGCAGAGCGATAGTGTGTGTGCTGTGTGAGGGCCAGAAGAGCGATGGGCTGAGGGGAGGGCCCAGTGTGGGACTGTCTGAGACAGGGTGTCCGAGGTTCAGCGATCCAGGGCCAAACTCAGTGTCGGCAAACGGAGACGGGATGCAAACGGCCCCTCGCTCCACGGCCAGGGAGGAAGGGTAGAGGGCAGGAAATAGGGCAGGAGGGTTGTCCCGCTCAGATGTCTTGGCTAGCTGAAGGACAGGCTGTGTGGGTTCGGCAACAGGCCCAGGAGAGGAGCTCATGGTGGGGAACAAAAATCAGGAAAAATTCCAGGAGACACCAACCATCACACGCCCGTTAACATCCAAGAGAACTCTGACAAAAACAGAGGAGAAAAGTAGTTAGATACCAAAAATGATATATGTAAAATAACATGTGAGATCTTGTGCTATTTGCTCCTGGGTTCCCCCTACTTTTAAACCACTGCAGTAAATCCAAATCAAGCCTTGAGCATTTCCTAATGGACAGCTGTATACACGCTTTTCTGGACAATCTGAGGGACACAGAAGCAACTGTGAAAGAACTAGTAGTGAATTTACACTACACTACAGGAGTTTACACTAACATGACTCGGGTTATGCAACATTATGCAGTTCTGGAGCAAAGTCTCATGCACCTCCACCAAAGTTCCATAGTGCACTAGTTGCATTTCGGCCCAGAGCGGGAACGGCAGAGATGCCGTTCTCCCTATTACAGTCAGTGGTGACTCAACATGATTCACAACACTGTTTATAAAGGTGAGCAGGGATGTGGTCTCCTTTCAGTGTGGAGGAATCTGATGATCAAGTTCAGTCAAGCTGTTTCACACTGAATGTGGTTATGCACTGTCAACACTGCTTCCTGTATGCCCAGAGCTTGGCAGCTGGGCGCGAAAATGGTGGGCGCACTGTCGGCCAATGTGCATTACACAAAATTAGAATTTATCTAAACTTTATATGACCCTTAGTGTTGGCAAGGCAAATTTTCTATGCTCAGTGTGGAAGCAGTTTCAGGCAGTGGAGTACTGAGAGTGCTCCCAGAGGGACCAACAGCGTATCCACTGCGTTATAAGGACGTCCACTTACAAACTAATCTTCCACTTGGATGTAATAAAGGTGGTCTGTACCTGCACGTCCCTTAAAGGCAACAGAAAAGGACAACTCTTACATGCAAAAGGCTTCAGAACTCAGGACCTCGGTTATGTACGGACATGACGCACATATATCTGTTTACCCAACGCAGTGTCATCAACTTTTAATCAACTATCAGTGAGAAATCCATCTCAGAAACACTGCTGAATCCCAAAGCAGCCCTTTCGGTTCAGGTCTCCAATCCGTCCACAGTGTATTTAGCCAATCATCCCCATCAGAGTTCATGAATCATCCATAAAAATAAACAAATCTGTTACTTACTCACAACATGCTAGCTGGTTAAATATATCCTTTAAGGTCATGGAGCTCACGCCAGTCTTTATCCTTTTGGTGTGCCAGCTCTCTTCAATTGTAACTCTGCATTTCTTTGGTTGGACATGGATGAGGAAGCAGACCACTGAGTTTGCTGTTCTGATATCTCCATATCAGTAGCTCCAGAGTAGTTCATGTATTTCACAGTGACATTATTGGTGCCAGATACTCATTCAGATGTGATGCACGTGATGTAAAGATGTAAAGACATGATATAGCCAGTGAAAACCGACCCGTCGACCGGTTTTTAGAAATAATATATTATTATTGGATGTTAGGGATGGTCATACCAGTATACTGATATAAGTATTAGATGTTCCCTCCCCACCCAGGAATACAATTTGCTTTTTTTATGTTAAAATAGTCATGAATGCAGATACACATTAACAGTGAGAGATTTTGTTCAGCCCAGACAGGCCTACAAGTGTGTAATGTACGAGAGGGAATATACGATGTGAGCAGATCCTGATTCCCTGTTAAGTCATTCTTCTTCCTTATTATTATTGTCCTCTTTTGTCTGTTCTCTCTCAAATTTTCCTAATAAATATTAGGATGGGGTGGCACGGTGCAGTGGATAGTGCTGTTGCCTCACAGCAAGAAGGACCTGGGTTCGATCCCGGGTGGGGTGACCTGGGAAGTTTCTGTGTGGAAGTTGCATGTTCGCGTGGGTTTCCTCTGGGTACTCCGGTTTCCCCCAAAGACATGCATGGTAGGTGAATTGGTGACTCTAAAGTGGCCCATAGTGTGTGCATGTGTGTGCTGTATGATGGATTAGCGCCCTGTCTAGGGTTGTTTCCTGCCCTTGCGCTCAGAGTTGCCGGCTGGGCACCGGCTCACCCGTGACCCTATTCAGGAATAAGCGGTTCAGAAAATGAATGAAATATTAGGATGGAAAGCAAGCACATGCTGAGTTATTACAAAGAAAAATTCAATAATTCATTTTTTTTTACTTTTCAGGGATGGTATTATGGTATAATGTATTTGGAACAAGTGGACGGAGTTGAGTGAAAAGTAAAGCAGGATGCAAACTGAAGAGACATGCACACACGAACACAAAGTGTGGGTCCACTATTGCACTACTACAAGAGCACAACATGAATTACATTTTCAGACGTTTCCAATCATATCTAAGCTGACTCTTATCCGTATCTGGTTCCCAGTGGGGCGGCCAAGGCCACTTCATGCCTCACACCCACACTCATTTTTTCAGTGTACAGAAGTTTCACCGTCCTTCACACTGTAAAAAGACCTTTCCCGTTTGAGGTTGAGATGATATCATTAAATCTGTATATGGAAAGAAAACTAAAATGATGTGCACTTTAGGACTTAGATGCTAAATTAGAGATCCTTTTATAACCAAGCGGTGACCCAGCAAACAGTAAGAACACACAGGCATCATCCTGTCAACAGATAAGAAAAGTCTTCAGTAAACGTGCTTTAATATGTCCGAGCTCGTCTGAGTTTCCTCAGTGAAACTGAGTCTGGGTCGACTTATCCTCAGAACACTTTCTGTACGAGGTTACTCTGCTCTCTCAAAGAGCTATCCCACTAAACTAGACAGCATAACTGGTCCAGAACAGATTTATTTCTCCACGCTGACAGGTCCAGCTGAATGCAGCCTGTTTGTAATAAGTATCCAGTTTCAAATCCAGTCCCACTGAACCTGTTCTGTTGGAGAGCCTGTCTGTGTTCCTGAAGATTAAAAAGCTGGTTTGTTAAAAAAAAAAATAATTTGACATATAAAATGAATTTCTCCAATGTGTAAACATGTTCATCTCTTATCTAAAATGTAAATAATCATCCAGGACATGTTAGGTGTTTGAAGATAAGAGCCTATACCTGCCAGGTCAGCATCACTCAAACTGTAGGCCATCATCACACTCCTCAAACACTCTCCTCAAACCCTGCAGAGGTATTCACTGTATTGTCATCAAGGATGACAACGACCTGGCTTAGAGAGAGGACGCGGAGCGGTTGGTGGGCTGGTGCACTGCTAACAACGCTCCGCTCACGCTCCGCTCTTCATTAACACCACGGCTGTGGAGGTGGTCAGCAGTGTAAAGTTCCTGGGGGTGTACATCATGGACAACCTCACCTGGTCTGTAAACACCACGTCACTGGTTAAGAGAGCACAGCAGTGTCTGCACTTCCTGCGCAGGATGAGAAGAGTCCACCTGCCCCAGCCCTATCCTCATAACATTCTACAGAAGCATCATAGAGAGCTGCATCTCTGTGAGGAGGCTGCAGTGCCTCCGACTGGAGAAATGTGAGGAGAGTGGTGAGGACAGCGGAGAGAATCATCTGGACCTCTCTTCCCTCAATTCAGGACCTTGCATCAGGGCACTGCATATCCCGAGTGTGCAACATCATCAGTGATCCCTCATATCCTCACTGTGGACTGTTTTCATTGCTAGCTTCTGGTAAACGTTTCAGAAGTATTCGGTGCAGGACCAGGTCCTGTAACAGTTTTTTCCCCCAAGCCATTAGACTGTTAAACTCCTAACACTTGGACAATTTCAAGGCAACACTGAGCCACATGCCATCTAACTATAAATATCCACAGAAAGTTGATTCTTAGAATTGCATTTGACACGAACATTGTTTTGAAATGTTGTGAACATTGTGTATATATGGTTTAGACATGGGTGGCACCAGTGTAGTGTGTGCAGATGGCACACGATCACCAAAGTCCTTAAAGAAAAGTCTGTTCACTTCAAGATCATCTGTGCAACACCGCTGGGCAGTTATTTCCAGCCACATAACAGTAGTCCTGTATGAATGGGGAGGGACCAAAACACCTGAAACTGATGAATCAAATCAAATAAAATAAATTCAAAAATTTATTTGTATAGTTGTCCCAGAGCAGCTTCACAGAAATCAAGAACTAAAAAGATGAACAACAGGTGAACAAAGGAGGAGAGATAGATCCCTTAGTGAGCAACCCAGCAGGTGACAGTGGGAAGGAAAAACTCCCTCAGAGCTGGAGGAAGAAACCGTGGGAGGAACCAGGCTCACAAGGGGGAGGACCCATCCTCCTCTGATCAAAGTACTTATACACAGTTAGGGGACACTGGACCCCCACACCTCCGTTCTAATACTGAAGTAATGTTAGTTTGCTGATGGACATAATAGTAACAGTACATTTCTACAAATTTGGTCATGGTGGGTGAGCGACTAGTCCATGGCAAGGTGGGAAACTAGTCCAGGTCCAGTAGCCGGAAGGTGGAAAGCCACTGTAAAGGGGTTGCAGGGAAGCTTGGGGTCCTTCTCAGATGGGCCAGCCGAACTTGAGGTTAGCACCTAATCATCTCAGGCCGGTGGGTCATCATTAACTCAGGAAAGGTACAGGAGATGAATAAAAGCTGATTGTCTCTTTTTGCTGAAGGGCAAGACTTTATCAGTAAACAGATGCCTTTTGTTCAGTCCTATATAAGATCTGCCATTCATATTTCATGCTCTGACTGCTCCCCTCATTTATAACATCTTTGGGATGGTTTTTGGCAATATGTTTGCAGTTTTTTTACTTGGACTCTTTCTCTGCTTCTTTCAATTTACTTTATTAGACTCTAAAGTAACCTTTGTCTGCCTTTTCTAACTGTGTACCTATCCTGTTAGGTGAAATCAGGTGTTGTTTCGGGTTAGTTTAGGTGTGAATTGCAGGGACGGAGTTCCAGATTGCAATTCTGGATAAATTGAAGGGATATCCACATGGAGGTCAGTGTGCTTACAGGTTTTTTACTTGGAACCTTTCTCTGCTTGTAGAGTTGGGCTGTTTCAAATCACCATCTCAGATACAAATGGTCTTCAACGGGAAATGCTTGGAAACGTTCTGGGTTACTCTGCACGTGTGAAAGCACCACGATAATTGCTGGCTATGCTTTCAGTTACTTGTTATGTCTAGTACCCTCGTAGCACTAATTCAAACTAAAGCAGAAAATCTAACATACCAAACAACTTTTTGCTGATCGAGTACAGTGTAACGGGGGGGACCTGTGTGCATTTGTTATCCAGGCTAAACTGTTCTATTAATTAATAACAGTACACTGGAATGCTCAATTTTGAAAGATGATGGCACCAAATGGCACCAAAACTGAAAAGAGTCCTTTTCTGTGGCAAAGGTTTCGCAGTGTGCTTTGCGTAACAACGTCAATAGAGACAGACATGCAGACGGACAATCCTCAGCCGAGCCAGAGTCAACACACTGAAGGCCTGGAAAAAGACAACAGACTGAACTCTGACCATCCTCATCCTGAAAAAGTGCAAAGCTCAACAGATCTGACTTTATATAACTATAATCTACAGCTGGAAAGAAGACGCTGCAGTGGCTTCGCTGCCTGCCTGAATATGTCCCAAGATCTGGAGGTGCTTTGGATGAATCTCTTCTGATCTTCAGGGACTTTTTAATCACATTAGTGAAAGCTTGGCAACAAAACCATTCGCTTTCCTTCTCAATCGATCATCCAAGAGATGTTTGGAATTACAAGTTTGCATCTTTGGTTTTGTGCTGGAACTTGGAACAGTAGGAGTGTCAAGATTGCCAGCTTGAGTGGGATTTAGAGAAACTGAAGCTCATGTCCACAAGATTATCAAACCCCAGCTTTACAGGACTTTGGTTTGTTACTTAAAAATCATCAGAAAACATCTTGCTGGGATGAACTGTTACTTCTGTGGGACATTAACAGTCTTTTAAGAATATGTTTTGCTGCCCACAGCAGCCAGATTCCTCTATGAACTTTTCACCACCCAACACCACACTGAGGATGTATAGTTCATGGTTCATGGTTCAATGGCACATTTGTCTGTCCTCTACATAAAAACAAATCTACTACATAAAAATGACTAAAGTCCAAACCCAGGAAGCAAACCTCTAAAACCTGTGACACAACAAGCCATCTGTCAATGGTCAGATGCAGCAGGCCATTAGTGAAACCAGTGCCTGACCACCATATGTAGTAGGTCTGTGTACTGGCAGGAACCTGGCAACTGTATTGAGATGCTGTAGTTCAACTTTAAATTTAAATAAATCTGAATGTGTAGTTTCATGCAATTAGAACAGAGGGCTCTGAAGAACCCAATGTACTGCCACAAATCTTTGCATGTAAATTAGTCATTAGAAATAAATGCTGTGATTTTGAGAATTGATAGAGTATTGCAATATATACTAGTGCATCTACAAAAATGTGAATCTCACTAGAATCACAATTTCATTCAAAAAGATAAACTCACGTATTTTACATTCATTGCACATAAAGTGATTATCAAAAACCTTTTACACAGAATTCTATTATTTGAGATGCACTAGTAATATCTCAGTACTTCAATGTACTGATATTATCACACTTAGACTATAGTAAATATAACAGCCTTATTACATATAATAAACCCCAGCAATTTTCTTAAGACTAAAGGTCAAAATTGAGATTTTGAGCTATTTTGCTTTGAAAAAGTCCTTCACTTTTCCAAAAAGACTTGTTCAAATATGCATTTAGGTCTTTGTTTTTCTGCAATTTTTTTTTGGTTCTGTAGAACCTCACAAAGCTAACCATGGACCATCGGACACTAGTTGGGCAATAGTGAGAAAAAGTGCCTGACCACTGCCCACAGCCTGCACAGTCTGTCCCACACCAGTGACTGTAGTTTCTTGTTATCAGTTGTATTTCTGACTGGTTAAATGTGTTGAATCAGTGACAGTTGGGAGAAAAACAGAATTGGTTTTCTCAAGTTTCATCAATGTCATATCCTGTATTTATTAAATTTTATAACATTTTCCTGTGTTATCTACACTATATGTCCAAAAAGTTGTGGACACCTCTTCCAATGAATGCTTTCGGCTACTTCATTTGCACCCATTGCTGACACAGGTGTGCAAATGCACACAGCTTGTCTAGTTCCTGTGAAGAAGTATGGCCAATAGAATAGGGCTCTCTGGAGGAGATAAACATGAGCCAATCAGCACCGTGCCTTATGCCAGGTGTGAGCTAGAAGGGTATAAAGCCTCAAACGTTGAGCTGTGGGTTTAGAGAATCTTCTTCTTCTTCTTTAAGCTGCTCCCTTTAGGGGTCGCCACAGCGGATCATCTGCCTCCATCTTGCCCTATCCCCTGCCTCCTCTACTGTTACACCAACAATCTCCATGTCCACCTTCACTACATCCATAAACCCTCTCTGAGGTCTTCCTCTTCTCCTTCTGCCCGGCAGCTCCATCTCCAACATTCTTTGAGGTTTAAAAAAACATGTAATGTTATGATAATGCAAATATCATATTTTCTGTCACGTTATACACATATGTTTTATTTTCTGCAGTACACTAAAGCTCTTCTCCTGTAAAGAGCTTAGTCAGCAAAGGGGGCTGAAGCTCCATTTCGGTTTCCAACCAAATGAAGGCAGAGATCCACTTGGTGTTAGAGATGTTACTCATGCAGAAAACAGATCAGCACTGAGGATGGAAATACAACCGTTCCATTCTATCAAGAATATTATCCAGCTCAACGTTTTCCGTGCCTTATGCCTAAGTGTCCCAAAGGCTCAGATGAGCTGTAAAAGGTTCCTCACTGGCTTCTAGAGCTGATTTCCAGAGTCGCTCTGCAAAAATGACACCTTGTTTCTGTTTATAAGTAACGTGAACTTGAGCAAGTGGTAATTTAGTTCTCGATGGTGCAGAATGAAGTTTTACAGCATGTCAGTGGCTTTGTGTGCACTAGAAAGAAGTAATCGCTGGAATCAATAAAAGATTAAAACAAGGAGATGGAGAGAACAACAGATGGACCTGCTCAGTAGAAGAGTGCTTGTCAGGTCCCTGTAGACAAGTATTGGCAATAGAATAGGACTCTCTGGAGAAGATAAACATAAACCTATCAATACAGTGCCTAATGCCTGTGGGTTAGACGGGTATAAAGCCTCCAGCATTGAGCTGTGGAGCAGTGAAACTGTGTTCTCTGGAATGATGGAACTCCATCCAATACTGGATGAATTACAGTTGGGGAAGGCATGGTATGGTGATCATCCAACATCCTGACCTCACTGTCACTGAAAGCAATCAGATCCTCACAGCAGCGCTTCAACATCTAGAAGAAAGCCTTTCCTGGATGGTACAAAAGCAGAATAAACTCTATTTAACTTCAATAGTTTTTGTTGGCCATCCATCCAACCTACATAGAACTTCACCAATGGTCACAGGACGCTGTCAACAGGATGGTGTTGGCAGGATATTTCTGGGTTGTGGACTATTCCAGCAGTGACACTGAGGGGTTTAAACACTCCAGCAGCACTGCTGTGTCTGATCAACTCATACCAGCACAAAACACACAAACACACCACCACCATGTTAGCCTCATTACAGTGCTGAGAATGACCCTTTGATCACCTGTTCTGTGGTGGTCCTGTGGGGTCCTAACTATTAAAGATCAGGGTGAAAGGAGGATAGCAAAGTATGCAGAGAAACAGATGAACTACAGTCTGTAATTATAGGACTATAAAGTGCTATAGAGTTATATATGAAAAAACAAATAAAAATCAACTTAAAATGATGAATTATGTCAAAGCATAATGAGTCACTGACTAATGTGCGGCAGGTGCGTCCTATTACGCTTACTGGTTAAACTGGGGTTCTCAGTGGGCAATAAGAATTATGAATATGCCTGTGCATTTGTATTTTGTTCTGTAATTAATTATAGAAAATAAATTATTTGAGTTATTTAGGTGGCCAATCATAGAAGTGGCTAAACGTAGGCACTGCCCCACATAATATACAACAAACAATGAAGCCTAATGTAGTAAACAAACCACAAATCTGAATATTGTGACTGAATGTTTTCTTCATTGAAAAGTTAAACTGTCCTATATTTTACATTCATTACATCTAAAGTGATTTCAAGGCTTTGTAGCATTAAAGTTGATTCTGTTGTGCTATTATTTTTGAGATGCAGCAGTATCATCATATAAAGCCCAGTAAACTTTGGTGCCAACTGCATGCCTAAATCATGGCACATCAGCCAAGTTGTGCCACGTTTTGGACATAAGTTCAAAGGCTACAGTTGCTGTTATTGTTTTTGGCTACACTAATGTACTTGAGTCTTTGTTTCTAGATAACAGTGAGTCATGGAACCATATAAATAAGTCTATCAGAGATTACTGAACACCTCCACACAGTCTGAGGAGAGGGCTGGGCCATCACGTTCTGCCTGATGCCTTCTCTGGGCCTAAATCTGCTCCCTTTCAGTAGGGAGCCTGATGAAGCACAGGTGAGATGTGTTTGGCCAGGAACCTCTTTGTGATGCTGTGAGACGCAAACGGCCGGACCTGTGGGCAGTGGGCAATCTGCCTCTTCATCACGATAACACAAGTTCCCATCCCAACCATTTGGTACAGTTTCCTGAAATGGAGCAGATTTCAGTCCAGAGAGGACAGCAGGCAGAATGCGACTGACCAGCTGCAGGCCATCTCAAAAAGGCTTTCCTGCACTGCTTTCGACAGTGGCAGAACCACCGGGCAACCTGTGTGGCTGACCCAGGGGTCTACCTTGAAGGAGATTAGTGCAAGATTGTTGTATCTGTATAAAAGTATTTTAAAAATAAAGGTCGGATCATTTTTGAGCACACCTCATACTTTTTAGTATGTAAGGACCGTTACAATCAACAATTTAATCAGTTCTTTACACTCAATTACAGCAAATTCCCACAGCGTTCTCTCGACCAGTCACGACCATCCACCTACGTCCTGGCAGGGACACACACAGACGTACTCTCATCCACACGCATTCATTCACACACTCAAGGGCAATTATCAGTTCACATAATTGGACTGTGGGAGGAAATCAGAGTCCCAAGAGGAAACCCGCACAAACACCGGGAAAACACTCCAACAGGAACTCCAACCCAAGACCCCAGTGCTGGGAGGTGAACGTGCAGCCCACCATTTTGATTTATGCATCAGTTTGCACCATGCTCTGTACACCACTTGATTTTTCAAACTTGTTAGCTACTTCAGACACCAAAGGTTTCATTTTCATGAAACTATCGATGAACAGAGGAGGCCGAGATTTATAGAGAAAGGAGGAGAGCTCTGGGGGGAGCGAAGAGAAACACTGTCACACTAACATAAGGTCAGGATGACTGTCAGTCCACAAACAATCATGTACCTTCTCTTCGTCGTCAAAAACATTTATTCACCTCACATTTATTTCCAATGGTCCAGAGCAGTGTAAAGCTAATTGCTGTGGTCAGTAAAGCAGACGGCCAGGCAGCAGTAATCAGACTCATAATTATACTCGTTCTTTCCATTCAGAACCTACTTCTTTTTTGGGGGCTGCCAGCTGAGGGTAGGGTACCGCAACATCAGAAACAGTCCAGCTTGGACGTTCACAAAATCCTGGAAATTGAAGGTGGTCTCTGAATGAGTGGTCTCCACGGCCAAGTGTGAGGATGGCATGAGGGTGAAAGACAGTGTTGGTAAGAGCGCAGTGAGAAACCACAGAGAACGTGAGGGGAAGTAAATGGACATGAGGCTGACACATGCCTGGATGGTCCGTGTTCAAACACACCTCAAACAAAGGATGTAGGGGGTGGTAATAAGCTTACAGGGGAAATCCAAAAGTAGCTATTCAGTCGCCTCTTTTCATTTGTGAATTCAGCCCTGCCAGAAGAAGAACACTACTAATAGGACACTCTGGAGCAGTTGTACATGACCCGAAGACCATGTTGCCTGGAAACATCCCCTAGTTACAGGGCTGTAGACAATCAGTCTTAGTTTTTCTCATTTTCGTTCTTTTTATCCTATTATGATTTTTAGAATTTCACCAGCAGAAATTGAGTGAAGTAGATCTCCAATGAACAAATTTGGATCTGGAACATCAGTTTGATTACTCGCATATCGCACAAACAACCAGTCTGCCATTTACCTAAGATATGGATAATTATAAGATCCACGTCCGCGAGTCTGATAAGGACTGATTGTGGCAGCGCAGCTCTGTCTTTTCAGTGTTTCATCGTCTATGTTCACGTGATGTCCGACTCTGCACACATTACAAAATGAAATCCTACAATCTCACACCCAGCATCTGCCACATTTGTCATCAGGATGCTCAGTCTGAATGAGTTCCTGCTCTTGTGGAGTTTCAGATTGACTTCAGACGTCAGTCTAAGCACTTTCACGTCTGTAGGATCAGAAAAGTGATGTTTCAGTTCTTGTGTATCAGGAGGAATGAACAACTGGCTTCGGAGAAGAAGCAAAGCTAAGAGGCCTCAGATGCACCAAAGGATGATCAAACGGATCGGTGCGCTGCGTGGGTCCAAAAAGTACATTCCTATTGGTTTAAAGATAAGATAGAACTTTACCGATCTCGTTGGGAGGGTTCGCTCAGGGAAATTAAGATTCCGGCAGCATCAATAATCAAAATTTATTTGTGTAGCACTTTTCACAACTGATGTTGTCACAGTGGAAAGGAAAAAGTCCCTCAGAG
Source organism: Acestrorhynchus altus (assembly GCA_034509495.1). NCBI lineage: Eukaryota > Metazoa > Chordata > Actinopteri > Characiformes > Acestrorhynchidae > Acestrorhynchus > Acestrorhynchus altus. Next base: position 7,538,973 of record CM067506.1, on the reverse strand, counting down.
CTGGAGGAAGAAACATTGAGAGGAACCAGGCTCACAGGCTCAAGATGATGATGATGATGATGATGATGATGATGATGATGATGATTATAATAATAATAATAATAATAATAATAATAATAATAATAAAGTATATAATAAATAAATATAGAGATAATAAAATTTCATATAGAGTATACAAAAAGTAGAGTAGGAGGGGTACTGCACATTATTATTCCACTTGTTTAACTATTCTTGCACATAGTTGTGTCGTGTTGTGGTGGTCCGGTTACAGGTTACTGGTCCTATTGTCAACCGTCCTTGTGATCTATATATTTTGGTTTGTTTTCAAAACTCTGCTGTGAGCAATAGATTCCTGATGTTCCCAATATAATACAAAATAAAAGTGTCATGCAAAGGGCCATTTAACCTTATTATTTATTATTTAATGGGTCAGAACATCAAATGAACACTCCATGTGTAAGGAATCTGAAACTTCTGATGGTTTACACTTTCAAGTGTTCCACAACCTCTTCTGAACACATAGCATATCTTAACAATATTTAAACGAAGGCTCAAAAGAACATCTCGTGAAGTGAGAATGAACTCCCTTCTCCTGTCAGGTCTCCAAAGCAAAAGGAAAGATTAAGACATTTGTTCAGTCGTCAGCTGCATTATTTAAACTTTAGGTACTTTATGATCAGAGTCTCGTTCAGGTCGCTGCAGTCAGGTCAATATCCTTCTGGCAACATGAGCCGCACTGGGTTTAATATCGTGTGGAGAAGAGTCTACACCTACAAAGCTTCTGACCTTTTCCTCCAAATCTCTGTGTTCAGAAGTAAAACACACAAAAGCAAACACTGGTGCTAAAAGTACGTCTCTGCCTCAGCACTCGTACTGCAACTGCGATTCAGAGCTCCAGCATCTTCAACAAACTCAACAAGCCCCCATCACAGCCCTGCCCTTCCTACGTGCTCACTGGCTCAGAGGTGTGCTTTTAGGAACTTTAGAACCTTTACATCAAAAACACTCACACATGTCATCTGTTGTGCTATTTTTTTGAGTATTTTATGGTTTGATTAAATTCATTTTCTACTCAAATTCATCGATGGTGTTGTGTGTGTGCTGCATAAATGAGTGAAAGGCAGAGGCCAGATTGCCTTTCACTCATTTATGCAGCACACACACACACACACACAGACACAGTATCTAGTAGGCAGCCGGGGAACAGAGGGGGTTAAGGCCCTTGCTCAAGGGCCCAACCCTGGCAGTTTAGTGAACCTGGGTATGAAACCCACAACCCAATAATCAATATCCCAGCTCTGTAACCACTGAGCCACTACTGCCACATGATTTGAACTAAACACAAAAAGCTCTCATCAGAGGCCAGCACATAACTCTGACACGTAAATCATTTATCTTAAATATTTTATATTTTGTTTTATTATCTAAATTCCTTATTTTTTGTTTAAGCTCGGCTACACTGTAAGGGTTGACTGATTGATTCATTCATTCATTCATTCACTGATTTAGTCCCAAATTCTTCACTTCATAAATGTTTATGTATTTCATGTAATGCACAAACATGAGATATTTTGCAGGACCTCCAATTGCTGTTACCATTAAAGAGTTTTCACACAGTGGCTTGAAAAAGGTGTAAAAAAAGTATCACAGTATTATGTTCAGCAATAATGTATCGATTCTCAAACATATAGTATTAATTTTAATGAATGATTTAAATGTAAAGACTGACGGCAGAGGGTGGTTCATTTCATGATGGGTTTAAACACCGACCACCCTAGTGGTCTTCTAATCCCACTGTTCTGATTGGATAAAAAGTCAACTTTTCTTTTACTCAGAGTTCATGTAAATGAGGGCTTGTTTGTATTATAAAAAATAGCAATACCTCACCTCACTGTACTACAATACTGAATCCTAATCCCTGTGCTGTGCTGTCTCACATTGCCCTGTCTCTTAATGCAAACAGCTAAGTGAGAAATGAATGACCTGATTTCCAAAATGCACATCAGAAAAGATTTGATTGAGAATAATCATCGAAACCACACAACCCATCACAAAGGTTTGGACGCCCTGCATGGTCACAGTAGCCGCAACCTTTTAGGAGACTATCAGAGCTTGTAAACACTCATTGTAGCATCTAAGTGTCTTTCAGGTCATTTGAGGTATTTTCATCCATTCTTGCACAAGGTTTGAGTTCTGTGAGATTCTTATGTTGTGACTATTCACAATAACACTGTATAAATTATATTATTACCACATATTAACTAAACATTTTATTCAGCTTCTTAAAAAGTGTGTAAAATGCAAGACAATTTAGGTGTGATTTGTCAAAAATTGCAGTAAAATCCTCTTTTTATGTGATTTCCATGTCAGTGTTCATCCCTCAACCAAACCTTTCACTGAAAAGTCAGAAAGAAACTCTACAACATCAAAAGAGAGCAAAGTGAGAATAAACTTTAAAGAGCGCGAAAAAAAAAAGAGAAAGATGGGAAAAGTGAGGATGAAATGCAGTCTCATCACACTCTACTGTCAGCTTTGGCTCTACAACTGCACCAACTACCACAATTACAAGTCTGCTGAACAAAACCATCAGAACCATCCAAAAGCGTCAAGAGCCTGGAAGCTTCTTTCCACCTGTCCAACTAAACCACAGCCTGCTCTCCTTCACTTCACCAGTGAACTCCAACTCGGCATATGAGTTACAGAAGATATCACACTCTTATTTAGGTTATATGGTCATTCGAAATCCTGCTTCCTTCTTCATCCCATTTTCTGTTGTTGTTTTTTTATTATTATTATATCATCAGTTACTATGAAAGAAATGAAAACAGAAGGTTGGAGGTTGAATAAATGCTGTACTGCACTTAAAACCTGAAAGATTTGAATGGAAGTATGTATAAAAGACTTTTTATTCCCACATGAACCTACAACTTGAATACACTAAACAAATACCATAAATGCTTATGTCACAAAAAATTATTTTACATCTTTTTCTGGAAAAAAAGACATTTCCAGGTTAAATAGTCTTGACTATTTGTCTTTATTTTTGTGATAAATAAATTCCGTCACTGCTAAATGTACAAAATAGTGTCTCTAAGTAGATATGAAAATCAGGCAACACTGTATTTTTGTATCTATTTATTAAAGTATTAAAGTTGTATTTAATATTCTAATGATTAAATAAGATCTTAAAAAAATAAAAGCATGCTTCTATGCTTTTTTATGCTCTTATTTAATCACTAAAATATTAAATACAACTTTTAATTTACGTGCAGTTTCTCAACAACTGTTTATGGAACTGAGTCGGCTCTACTGCTTCATTCATTCTAATACAGAGAGGGTCTGAATGTGCAACATTTAGAAGTGAAGATCCTTAACCTTTGGCTCCTAGCATAATCGATTTGCATATCGGGCATGTCGCTGTCCCCTTCACTCACCAGTGTGTAGTCATTCCTCCAGGCTACCTTCTCTTAAGTGTGTAGTTATAGTTTGTCTAATGTTCCAGCAGCCTGCCCTCACTGTTGAAAGCTGTAAGAGCAAGTTATTGTTTTCTGTGCTGCTGAGTGTGACTGTATGCTGGCTGCAGTGTTGCATTACCACTGGATTGTACTGTCAGTGTTTTGGCAGTTTTTCCACCATCATTTATTTTACACAAAACATTACATTTACAGTAGCTAAAAGTAGGGCTGCACAACACTGGAAAACAACTGCTCTGAGTGCAACAGGTATTGCAATATTTAAAAAATGCAAGAATGTTCACATAATTTCTCTGGACATCAGTGATGTCATGACATTAATAATGTCCTTTATGTTTCCAAGATTGGGATAAAATAAAAGATAGTTGGCAGACAGAATCTGCTTCAAGCATACATGAACTACTCAGGACCCCTTTTGTTTGAACCGGAGTGTTTAAGCAGATCATGAACGAGTTGCATTAGCTGTTAACATGAACTGACCAACACAGAGACCAGAGGGCTGTCTATGAGAGAAGAAAAAGCTGAGGAAGGAGAAAAGAGAGGAAAGTGACCAGAGCCATTGTGCAAGCACTGGACGAGCCAATAAATCAGTCTGAACTGTCCTGAAAAAGATTGAAAAGCACTCATGTACCAACAATCAGATGTCAGATGTAGGCTGGCCAAGGAAAACTACAGAAGCCGATGAGAGAAGAGCTCCCAACCAACAACCTCCACAGGGTAGGGTGAAGATGTCACAGTCCACCACTGGAAAAAGACTTCATGAGTAGAAATGCTGAGGCCACACCACAAGATGCAAACCACTCATCAGCAGGAAGAACTGGAAGACCAGAATGGCAAAGAATTTGCAAAGAAATACAGAGATGGAGAATGAAAGGATCTGATCATAATGGAACTGATGAGAGAATCTGCAAAAATATTCTGATTAACTGATGACCAACACAACAAGGAATGTCATCTGGGGAGAACGTGGAAGATTTTAGTCTGTCCAGAGAGAAGAAACCCCCAAACAACAAACAACAGCTGAAAGAAGCTGCAGTTAAAGCCTGAATATATAGAAAGACTGACTGTGTGTGTGTGTGTATATATATACACACACACACACACACACACGGTTGGTGATGGCAGGTGGGCAACTAGTCCAGGGCAGGGTAAGAAACTAGTCCAGGTCCAGTGGCCGGAAGGTGGGAAGCCACTGTGAAGTCGTGGCAGAGATGTTCTCAGATGGGGCCGAGGAGCTCAAGGTCATCATTAACTCAGAAAAGGTACAGAGATGTCCTTAGTTGGTGTTTAGATTCGTAGACGATAGAGAATGTAAAAATTAGCCAAACTAAACTAGAAAATGTAATCATATTAATCCAATCTTATCAGCGCTGCACTGGCTGCCGGTCAAAGTCCTTAATGATTATAAAATACTTTTACTTGCATATAAAGCCCTACACAGGCTCACTCCTGAGTACCTGCAAGAGCTAATCTCCCAACATGAGACATCACGATCACTCAGATCACAGCGTGCTGGCTTCCTATTAGTTCCAAGAATTCAGACGGCTTCATCAGGGGGAAGAGCCTTTTCTCACAAAGCCCCCCAGCTCTGGAATAACCTTCCAGATAATGTTCAGGACTCAGACACTGTCTCAATCTTCAAGTCCAGGCTGAAAACTCACTTCTTCAGTGTAGCATTTGTTCATTAATGTCTTAGCTTAGTTACAGGCTGCAGATCTGAGGGTTCAGGAACACCGGGATTTATGGTAAATTGGGATGTTGATGCTGCCGTCTGACTTCACGTGATCGCTCAGGTTTGTGACAGTGGAGTGGTTTGACGCCAATGTGTCAGGATGGTCACATGTTTATGTTACCTTCTGCTTCTCTCCTTAGTTAAGACCCTGGTTGCTGCATTTTGAACTAACTGAAGTCTATTTAGGTTCCTGCTTGAACAACCTAAACAACATAAAGGCATGCATAGTTTTTCAGCATAGTGCAAGGATAGGGCATTTCAGTGGTCAGACGATAAATCTGAATCAATTATGACACCAGGATATGATGCCAACACACACACACACACACACACACACAGTGGACAAATGTCCCTACAGATCACATTTCCTGACACACACAAACTCTCAACAACCTCAGCAACCACCTTAAAAATCAAACAGTTACCATAGCAATCACTGAGCATCACCTTAGCAACCACTTAGCACCTTACCAACCAACAGCTTAAGTATTACTACAGCTTAGTAACCAAATCCTGAACAATGGCAAAACCCTAGCAACCACTTACCACCTCACCACTTAACAACCAACATTTGTACCTTCTGTACAACATCCTGGGAGCGCCTTAGCAACCAGCTATATCTTAGTAAATTCTTAGCAACACCTTAGCAACCAACACCTATACCATCGCAACACCTTAGCAACCAGTACACATACCATAGCAACACCTCAGCAACTGAAACTTGATTAATTGCCACACAGCACACACAAACTGCCCTTGGGGGTTAAACAGGTGATATTAAACCAAGATTATGGCCTGTTTTGATACACCATTGGTCTTTGGACGGCCGAGAGTGTGCGTGATCTGGAGCGTCGCCATAGCAAAAGGAGTGGAACTAAAGGTGAAGGGGCTCACTGCCAGCTCTGTTAATGAGACGCTATCAGAGACATGGTGTTCCCTTAGAGTGGAGCACACACACACACACACACACACACACACACACACACACACACACACACACACACACACACTCATACTCTCTCTCTCTCTCTCACACACACACACACACATACACAAACCTACACACACACACACACACACACAAACACACACACACACAAACACTATCAGTCTCTAAAAAATACTGTGAAAGCCTAATTTGCCTAAGCAATTCATGCACTTCATGGAATTCCGGTTGTTTAAGAACTGACTGCTGAGTGCAGAGCTGTGCAGAGCCGTCCAGGCAGTCCGAACAAACTGCTGGGGCTGATTCTGACTTGCTGGATCTGATATCCATGACCGTGCAGGGTGCCCAAACTTTTTCTTCAGCTACTTCCAGGTTTTCCTTTGATTATTCTGAAACACTTTTTTCCATGAGAGTCATAAGACAACACGCTGAGCACGGCCCCACACGTCTGCAGCACCATCACTGTGGTGAGTGGAGAGCAGAGTTCTGTTAGTGTGAGGTGTGGGAGTGTCATTTGGACACGGGCTGAGTGGGAAAAGGGACTTTTTTAATCACCACCCAGTCAAATGAATCTATAGTCAATCCTTCTATATAAATAATGTGTGGAATACAAATAAATAAACGTCAAAAGCAAAACCACTAATACAATCAAACAGACTATGTCAAAATAAAAGTCACTAATATAAAAAGGAAAACAGACCGGGTCAAAATAAAAGTCACAAATAACAAACAGTCAACATAAAGAAGCAGTAAATAAAATACAGGCAGACACATGACACTGTAAGAGCTAAACTTACTGTCTCACACGTCTCCATTTTTTTATTTTTGGGGGCTAAGCTGAATTTATTTGATTGATGACTCAAAAACAATGATCTAATCTTAAATCTGAGTTTTGTAATCTGCTAGATCATCCCGACAGGACAGTTATGTTCTGCTTTCTTTCCTTTAAATCACACAAAATGGATCTTTACAGTGCTGTTCATGTTGTCAAGACATACCTTCCCTCCAGTTGACCCCCTGACCTGCAGCTCTCGTTATTACTCCATTCTGACTCCATTCGCCATTTATTATAAGATGTTTGATTAACAGCTTTAAAAACCATACTGTCACCCTGCAGTGCTGAGAAAGGGTGAGGCAAACATGAGGAACAAAAGGTCAAGGACAGGTCACTCACACACTCACACACACACACACACACACACACACACACACACATGCAATCGCACAAATATCTATCCAAACAAGGACTCTTCAGCAGTTCAGCTGCAGGCAAATCAAATGTGCACATTTTCCCTGTATGTAATGTAATTGCAGCTCAGTGATGAAGTTGTTTTTTATTGGACGTCTGAGGCTAAAACAGAATATTGTACAGTATTGCATTTATTAGCTTTAATAAAACACTAGAATTAAAATAAACATGAATAACATTCCTACTAATCCATCACTGTGTTTATTACTAATATTTCCAAATCAGTACTTGGTGATATTCAATCAAATGAGTTGAGAACATCTGTCCAGAACTGCAAAACACGGTTTAACTCAATTCACATTCCTCTAAAATTCTGTAATATTACTCAATCAGTTTGTCCAGAAATGTCCAGACATTTAGAGCTGGATCAACAGGAGCCCAGATATACCAGCTTTTACAAAACACTACACACACACACACACACACACACACACACACACACACACACACACACACACACACACACACACTCATACTCTCTCTCAGTAAATGCTGTCCATTCTTTGGCACCACTGAGCTCCTCCTAATTAAGACAAGTTTATCACTTGTGAAAGAGTTTGCCTGCCTGAATGGAGTGGGTGAGCAGTGAGTGAGTCAGTGGAGGAGTGAGTGAGGAGTGAGGAGTGAAGGATGAAGGATGAAGGATGAAGGAGAGGGAGGAAAACTGAGCTCACAAAAAACAGGAGAAATGAGACAAGAGCTTCACTGCAAGAAACAGAAAGAGAGAGAGAGCAGGACAGAGCAGAGCCAGATGGCAGGACACAGAGTGAGAAACTGAGAGAGGTGAGAAAACCAGAGCAGGAGAGAGAGAGGAGAGAGAGAGAAAGAGAGAGAGAGAGAGAGAGAGAGAGAGAGAGAGAGAGAGAGAGAGAGAGAGCAGGACAGAGTGAGAGAGCGAGACGGCAGGACAGAGTGAGAAACCGAGAGAGTAAGAGAAAAAGACCAGGAGAGAGAGAGCGAGAGATAGAGAGAGATAGATAGACAGATAGATAGACAGAGAGAGTGTGTCAGGCAGATAGAGAGAGGGTGAAAGATGGTCAGATAAAGAGATTGGAGACAGAAAGTGAACGAGAGAAAAAGAGAGAGACAGATAAGAGGACAAAGCTGGGAAGAGAGAGAGTATAGGGTCACTACAGTGGACGGACTATTGACTAATGTGTATAATTTGTGCAATGTGCACGCTCTCTCTCTCTCTCTCTCTCTCTCTCTCTCTCTCTCTCTCTCACACACACACACACACACATCGACTTGCCTACAAATCTAAGCCTCTGTGGTTTACACAAATGTATGACATCACATCAGACTCCTCTGCCACCATAAAACACTTTGGATTCTCTGGTCCACCTTAAACAGCTCCACTCATACACTCAGTTCCCTTCATCAGCTGCTGACTGGAACTGCTGTACTATTTAAAGGAGAATGACAAATGAACACTGTGGACTAGAGCTCTCCAAATAGAGAATCTCACAATCCATCAATTTATTAACGAACGAAACGATCAGCAGATTAATCTGTAATGAAAATAATCATATGGATCCACTTTGTGTGTAGCTTTCATATTTATTTATTTTATGCATTTTCAAAAAGGAGACTTTTCACACATACACAATAAGTCCAACTGTTTATGGATACCTCTTCTAATGAATGCATTCAGTTACTTTAAGTTGCACACATTGCTGACACAGATGTGCAAATGCACACATACACTGCTTGTCTGCTTCCTGTATATAAGTTTTGCCACTATAATAGGACTCTCTAGAGCAGATAAACATGAACTAATTGGCACCATGCCTAATGCCAGGCGTGGGCTAGAGGGGTGTAGAACTGAGCTGTGGAGCGGTGGAACTATGTCCTCTGGATTTATGGAGCTCCAACAAAGGGATAGAGGGATGAACTGAGCAGTTGAGGTTGATATGGAGTGGTGATCCTCTAACATTCTGACCACAGTAATGTTTTTTTTTTTTTCTTTGCTGAATGCAATAAAATCCTCACAGCAATGATCCAAAATTCAGTAGACAGCCAATGAATGAGCAGCTGTCTCAATACGTCCATACAGTGTACTTCTTTAGGCTAAAAACAGAACAGCCAAAAAAAATGTTTAACCAAAAATAAAACTTTTGTTTTCATAACTTTAAGGTTCAGTGAATCTGCTAGTTATAATAGGCAGGAAAAAGCAGTAGCTGTACCAGCAGAATTGAGAGATATTGTATACTGTGATACTGTATGATATATCAGTTATCGTACTGTGAAAATCCATACTATTGCAGCCCTAATACAGACACAAGGCTTTGTACTTAATGTTGAGCATTAATGAACCTTAAAAGTAACTCTGTCTCATGGGGGAAGCAGAGTAAAGACTTTTAACACTTCTAAACAGATGCCCCTCTCGAGAGTCCATCACTCAGCCCAGTGCAGTGAGTATCAAAACAAAGGCAGCTAATGACTCTCTGAGTTCCACAGTGCAGCTCTATAATTCACTCAGACCAAGGGCTAAGAATACACCAGCATTTCAAATGTCTTTATTTCCTAAACTTTAAGTCCATTTGATCCTGAGAAACAATGCAGGAACAGTACAAATGCCCTGAATGATAATGTGAAAAGTTACCAGCCCTGCCTTTGACTGGTATCAGCCATCAGCTGATCAGACTGAAAGACAATTGTTGATTTGACAGCTGGATTTGTCCATCTCTAATAGAGCGACATGCAAAAGTTTGGACGAAACAAGAGTTTTATGCTGAGATTTGAAAGCAACACTATGCATCAACTCTACCTTTAAATATCATCTTCAGAATTACGTTTCTGTCTTTTCAAGTCCAGACTGGAAAGCTACTACTGCACTATGGGACTTTGGTGGAGCTGCACAAGACCGCTCTCCAGAACTGCAGAACACTGCATACCAGAGTCATATTAATATTAGTCTACTGCCTCAGTATCCATGCCTTTTCCACTGCAGCTGTTACTTGTGTATTTATAAACCTGCATGTTTACAGATGTCCACGAGGAGGCACTCAAAGCATGTTTGTATTTACAACAGGTAGTTACACTCCTTAGCTTAGCTTGAGTGTGTTTAAGTGCACTTAGATTGAATTTTTTTCCAGAAATCTGATCCGCTAAGTAATCAGATTTCTCCTGAGTTCCTGTTTTTCTCAGTCTGCACATGCGCTATTTCTGACAAGCTGTAGCTGTATCTGATGAGGGGAGGACCATGCAGCACAAACCAATGGGGTGAATGAGCAGGAACTCCGACCCCGATCAAATCCTTCTGTGAGATTAATGGCTGGTTGCAAAACAGAAATCTAATATTGCCTGACTCATGTAAACCCAGAGTTTTCCCATTATCGGATTATACATTATTGACATGTATGCAGATGTTTTGTTGATTCAAAAACAGCTAGGCTAAGGCCTGGAAACCACACAAAGGCGATCTGTGATCACCATCACACCATCACACTCATACAAAACAGTTCAAAATAACACAGTTGAAGTTGTTTTATACAGATGTGCAGGCAGTGCTGGACCACCACATACCAGACCATCCGGCACTGCCTGCACATCTACTATATAAAACAGCTTCAGTTTTATATAGCTGTTTTGAACTGCTTGGTTCTTTCACAAAGTTTCTATTGGATTAAGGTCAGGAGCTTTGGTTTCCAAAAAACATGTTATTCTTCTTTTATCATTCTTTGGTAGAATGACTTGTGTGCTTAGGGTCATTGTCTTGTTGCATAACCCACATGCTCTTGCAATTCAGCTCACAGACAGATGCCCTAATGTTTTTTATTTAGAAGCTGTTCTGGAATGGGCCAATATGCAGCACTTACAGTTAGCGAAAACATTATTTTTCATTAATTCCTGGACAAGACACTGAAAACAAAGGTTCACATACTTTCGCCCCTCAGATATGTGGATTCTGGATCATTTAACTCAATAAATAAATGGACATCTGTAAAATTCGTATCCCATTTATTTGATTTGCTTCTTCTTTTCTACTTTTAAGACATGTGAAAATCTGATGAAGTCTCGGGCCAAATTTATGCAGACATTTGTACATAAACTTGACATTGACATGTATTTCTCCTTTACTCTGGTTCCACTACATCATGCTTGTCCTGAAAATGTATTAAAACAAGCACATGGACACACTATGTGTGTCCACTTCTTTCAGAGCATGCAAAGGTTTTAGCAGCTTGTTTTGGTAACACAGTGTCCTGGTTCTGGATAATGCATTTAACAGGAAAAATCCTGTGTGAACAACCGGCCTTGGCCACTCATGACTGTTGCCTATAATGAATTATAACTGGATCAATGAATTGATGTGGCCCAAGTGAAGCAATACACATAAGAAATGTCACTCTATTGTAAAATGTTTCTCTATTGACTAAATTAATGATCAGTATTAACAGGATTCTCATTGTTCTGAACAACAGTTTACACACTCAGACACGGGGGGAACGTAATGGCCTTAGATTATATAAATGAGGTTGTTGTAGAAGTTATTGAGCTCCTGTTCGGATCATTCATCCAAACTGTTCTTCATTAGTGTAAAAGTGTAAATGTGGAGCTGTTTCCTGTAAAAGTAAGAAAAAATACACTGGAAAAAAAGGCAGTTTTTTATTTCTTTACAGTGTAACTTTCTGTCCAGTACTGGACCTACTCCTCAGCCCGTCCTCCGTCAGGAGTGTGTCAGGTTGTGTCTGTTTATGGACTCTTCTTATCAGCTCCAGACCAACTCTGATAAAAAATGACCGGGCCTGCTCTCACTGCACACTGTTCCTGCTCACTGCTGCTCACTCCTACTCACTCTTTCTATCCTCCATCTCACTGGCAGAAGCTGTAGAGTTATAAGGACAGTCAGAGCAAATTCAGTCACATAACTCCTCTGCTGCGTTCCCTTCATTCAGCTTCCTGTAGCTGCTCGCATCAGATTCAAAACCTTGATGCTGACCTACAAAGTCAAAAATGGACCAGCACCTCCATACATGATGGCAATGGTCACAACTTCGAGCTTGAAATACAGCTCGACTTGACCCACCGCCCATCAAGTTGTAAGGAAAACACGCATCCAGACTCTTTTCTGTTCTGACACCAAAAGGAAGGAATGAACTTCCCCTGGGATCCCTCACTGTGTTCAAACACAGGCTGAAGAGTATTTAGCTCCATAAAGATTTATTCTGACTCTTATTAACCCGACAATCTCTGGATTCTAGCCTCGTCTACTAGCTGAGGATATTCTCTGAGTGAACAGCAAAGCACTTTTGTAAGTCACTCTGGATAAGGGCGTCTGCTAAATGCCTTAAATGTAAAGGTAACAACAACAACAACAACAACAACAACAAAAATAATAATAATAATAATAATAATAATAATAATAATAATAATAATAATAATAATAGCAACAGACTAGTAATAATTATGTTGATAATGATAATAATGTGGGAGTTGATATTTACACTCTAAAAATGGTAAATAAGTGGCAGCAGGGTGTCCAGGAACTATCCAATTAATGAAATACTACTGTGTTTATAAATACAGTATACAACTGTAATCCAGTACTTTTACAATATTATACTGCGAAACTACAGTTTCCTCAATACTGGTCTTCAGTGTCCTGGTCCTTTACAGGAAAAAGCTCCACATCTAGACTTTATACTGTAGTAGTGTTTCTTCATACACATACACCTTACAATAACTAGCAGGACACACGATTTACAGTAGATAGACCCTCATTCCTAGTCCTACTTCATTTCACAGTAAAGAGCTGTTTTTCACAATATCAGGAAAATACGGTTATTCTGACTGTTAACTTACAGCCAACATTAATTTTACAATAGAGAGATTTACAATTACAATTGACAACAACATAATACTGTTAACAGCCCTTATTTTAGATGTATAGTGCATATTATTAATATTATTAATAATAATAAATATTATAATAATATTAATAATAATAATAACAATAATAATAATAATGCTACTATAACATGACTAATATTAATTATAGCTAATAAAAATAACACTGAGAATAATGATGCTTATATTTAATAAAAACAGTGATATAATAATATAATAACATATATATAGATAAATATAGCTATGTTAATGTACCTATAATAATGACTGCAAGAAGAACAATAATTCATACACAAATATTATTATTCTCTATTAAACAGAATTGTTTCACTATAACATGTCATTTTATTATTATTATTACTATTATTAATATTAATATTATAAAAGTGGTAACTTCTATATTTATATCAGAAATGCAATGAATAACAATAGTTAATAAACCTACTGTTACTACTACTATAATAATCATCATAAACAGAACAGCACTGAATATACGAACAAGAACTAAAAATGTATTAATAACAATATACGAATAATGCAATCAGATGCAAACGTTTGGGTACCCCAGTCAGTTGTGAATGTTAATAAGTCACATCCTCTACAGGTGCACACTTCTGCACATTTCCGTGCACACTTACTGATTTAACTCACTGTGGGAGAGTAAGCATAACATGTGGCCTCTGTTGAATTCAGTAAATAAACAGCAATTTACACTTAAGTTTACTTTAGAAGATTTATTTACTTATTTACACTTTAAATAAACATATCATTTCTACACTGGTGTCCAAACCTCTGCCCACACCTGCAGACACAAGCAGCAGTGAGAGAGCTGTTAGAGCGAGAGAAGACAGCAGAGTGAGCAGAAGAGTGAACACAGAAGAATGAACAGAGTGAACACAGAATAGTGAACAGAGCAAAGTGAACACAGTAGAGTGAACACAGAATAGTGAACAGAGTGAACACAGAAAAGTGGGCAGAGTGAACACATAAGAGTGAGTAGAGTGAACACAGAAGAGTGAGTAGAGTGAACACAGAATAGTGAGTAGAGTGAACACAGAATAGTGAACAGAGTGAACACAGAAAAGTGAGTAGAGTGAACACAGAAGAGTGAAGACAGCAGTGAGGAGGACTCTGAGCTCAGGGCTGGTGGAAGAGCTCGACTCTGAAGAGAGACCCTTCACCTGACCTTACAGACCCCCACCATTCACCCCTGCACACTCACCCCCTCTACAGAGGCCTCACTAACTTCACACACACTCCTTTAGCACCTCAAACAATCTCACACTCTCACAGTGACGCGGAGTGAAGAATTCACACACTCACCGCGGAGACAAACATCTGCCAGACCCCAGAGCTGCGCGTGTGAGTACGGCCGTGCGCGTGCGTGCGCGTAAAAAGCGAAACTCAGCCGGCTGGGGGCGTGGCTATGGGCGTGGCGATTCACTCCACTGACTCGATTCTTTTATCTGATTTGGAGCATCGTTCAATGATTCGATTCACCAACCAGATGAACTCCAGCAGAAAAGCACACAAATATAATTATTTATATAATTATAATTTATTTATTTATATATTTATTTATGTGCTTGTTTGTTTTTTGTAATCAGCACTAAAACTCACCCATTAGAGCTTCACTGCTCGTACTAATGCTTTAATTATTTAATGAAGATACTGCAGCAGATACAGATTACACCCACACTGACACACTAACACACTCTAACACACACTAACACACAGTAAACTAATACTTCATAAAACCTGCTTCGCCTCACTGGCCAATTTATTAGAAACACCCACCCTGTGCTTCGCCTCACTGGCCACTTTATTAGAAACATCCACCCTGAGCTTTGCCTCACTGGCAGTAAGTCAATAAGTCAATTATGTATCTAGAACATCCAGAAGTCCAAGAGTTATGCTTCATTTATTTATGTATTGTTTGATGTCAGGCAGAAATGGTCACGATACACTTTTCTGGCCAGATAAGGTTTAGATCGAGTGTCCTGCGTTTCAGCTCAAGGCTACGCTGGTGAATAAATAAATATTGAGGCCCGGTCATAAACGCCGTAGTGCTGCTCCACTCCGGATGACTGCATTTCTATTTGTATTTCCTTCATCATGCTACTTTCCAATTACTCTTCAAAAACACAATTATATTGTAGACGTTTTTCTGCTCTGACCTTTGTGTGGGCTGATCTGTTCCCTGACTGGACTCTCAGTCCTCATGTGTGGAAAATAAGCAAACCTGTCTTTTTGGCTGCACTGAAAGCATCACGACTCAACTCAACGGAAAGCTCTGCTTGTTACAGTTAACCCAGAACCACATACAGAGGAAAAGATCACTGACAGCTTTAATGAAGAGTTTGGGTGTTGAACACATTCTTGGACAGAATGTTCTTGATAACACATGCTGATTAAATGCTTCATTGATTTTCAGATCCAAGACCTGATATTAAACTTTCTGTTTTGATATGTCATGACAACTGAATATGACCATAGTTCATACTGGTCACAATTCCTGGTGAAAACAGAATGAAGTATGACTTGACTAGAAAAAAGGGAATAATGCATCACTCTTAACATTTTCAGACCTTTATTCACTGGCCACTTTATTAGAAACACCTACCTTGTGCCTCCACTCACTGGCCACTTTATTAGAAACACCTACTTTGTGCTTTCACTCATTGGCCACTTTATTAGAAACACCTACTTTGTACTTCCATTCACTGGCCACTTTATTAGAAACACCTACTTTGTGCTTCCACTCACTGGCCACTTTATTGGAAACACCCACCTTGTACTTCCACTCACTGGCCACTTTATTGGAAACACATACACTGTGTTTCCACTCACTGGTCACTTTATTAGAAACACCCACCCTGTGCTTCCCCTCACTGGCCACTTAATTAGAAACACCCACCCTGTGCTTCCCCTCACTGGCCACTTAATTAGGAACACCCACCCTGTGCTTCTCCTCACTGGCCACTTAATTAGAAACACCCACCCTGTGCTTCCTCTCACTGGCCACTTTATTGGAAACACCCACCCTGTGCTTCCACTCACTGACTACTTTATTAGATCAGGGTAAAGACTTGGACCACCACCTGAAAATGGTAAAGATCTAGATGATGTTGATCAGAAATGTGCATCAGCAGATGAGCTCTCCTGGAAATACACCATATGATGTTCATGACACTCCCTGTACCTCTCATGAGGACAGCACATGAATAATATCAGAGCTTCAGAAATGGATAGATGAATAGAACTGATCTTCTCTCCTAAAACTCATCCAGTGGCTCACATGTGGAATGCTGAGATATTTTAGAAAGTTTCCTCTCTGCTGCTGCTTTGCTCTCAGCTGTAATAATGATGAAAGCTTGGTCCGCTATGTAGGTCTGAGCAGGGTTCAACACGGGCACAGTTAATACTGACCATAATAGAGCTGTCATTCCCTTTCAGCTGGGAACATTCTGTGTTAGCGTACTGAACCCTTCTCAGAAATATGCAATTATACGGGGTACAGCAGCCATCTGAAGGAATAGTTTGATGAAAAATCAGATGAACATGACTGATCACTGACCCCAGATGCAACCTAACAACTGCATCCACATCAAGATGCATTAAGAGATGTGGGTGTTTATTAATGGATATGAGATTGATAGTTTTATTTAGAAAATTGAGTCACTGTGTGGCCATAATCAAAACCCACAGGGAAAACAACAATACTCTGCAGCCACATCTGCTGAGATAGGGGACCAGCTCAAACACACAGGAGCCAGGTACTGGGGTCTTTTTAAGGCCACTTGGTGGTCTGATCTGGTGGGCCTGAGGGTGAAACATGAGAGAAATAGAGAAAGCAACCAGCAGTTGTGGGAGCGCCAGAGTGGCTAAAACCCTAAATCCTGTTTTCTGAAGTAAATGCTCAGTGCCCTGAACCCATTTATTGAAATGGTCACATGATTGGCAGAACCTTAAGCACCTTTCACCCAGATAAACATATTTTCACCAACTAAAACACATTTTGCACTGTAATGCACTTGGATTGCTTAATGGTAAGCACAGGTAGCAAAAGTTACCAAAACACATCAAAATTGATCAGGCATGGCTAATGATGTGAAGAAACTGATATAAGCCAGTACAAGGCCATTCCCTGGTCGGTGACATTTCACTATGGATAGGAACAATCAGAAAGGCAGAGTAACAGGGGTAGAGAAGGAAGAGGAGGTATGAGACAAAGAACAATTATTTCAGATGAAATATGAACAATTGTCATAGACCATATCTTGTCCATGGTTTGACAATGAGGGAAGTGGGACTTCGAATTGCAACCAACCTAAGTAGATTAGGTGTCCACTGTAGTCCACCACTGTGTCTAACACAGTCTGAAGATTCAGACAGGAGAACCGGTAATTGTTTTCTCATTAAGCACATGTTTACAGTATGACTCAATACAGTTCTGTATGGTGTTTAATTATGCAAATTTTCCAGTATACTTGTAAGCCTAGTACTGCTTTTTGCAAACTCACAAGACTGGCACATTGGGGGAGGACACCTATGTTGTCCCCACACCAAGAGACCATCAGTGTTGAAATAGTGCATCAGAACAGTGCAATCAAACTGCTTGAAATACAGCAGAAAATGATTGAAGACCACATGAATTTTGAGGGCATCAACAGTGTCAGCCACCATCAATCGTGTCCTAAAACACAATAGAATGCAGATGAACTGCATTTCTTTGTTTGTTCTTGTACTGAACAATGACAATAATGTTGAATCTATCTATCTTTCGGTCTATGATGCAACTGTACAGAGTACATGTTGACCGCAATGATTCCAGTATGTAGAGGTAGGTGTTTAATTCTACTCTACAGCGTAAGTCTGCCATTCTGTATCACCTACAAAACTACTGTATATGTATTTTTCCATAGAGAGTGTTTCACCTGGATTACAACCACATGATTATATTTATATAGATGAAGGTTCTCCGCCATCATGCCACATTGGGGCCATACAACACACATCATCTCCTGACATTTGTAAGTATTCTTCAAGATACTGTTAGGGTGTCAGCAGCAGGATTATGAACAGACAGGGCATTCTGTCCATGTCATTGCATGGGACAATGTGAGTTTTGCCCAATTCCTGAATGTTTTCTACCATACACCCCTTTCCACAACCCAAGAGATGATGTCTTCTCTTCATGGTATTGGAAGGCAAATTTACACCAGTTAAAAGTTTTTGGAAGGCCATGGAACATGCCTGTAATGACATAGGAGTGGATACATGCCAAGTGTGTATCTGGCATACCAGGAGTTATTTCTCTGGTTGCCTGGCAAGGGAGATTGTGGCCCGTGATATAGTCCTGTCCTGTGGCCTGATCCAGCACATTGACATGATGCTATAGATACTGTATGCTCTTTCTTGTTGTAATGCACTTCTTATATATAATGTGGTCCACCACACCAGCCCCATGCACCGCTACCATCAGGCCAAATGGCCCAATTCCAATCCTTCTAGCAAACAAAATAGCATGTACAGGAACCTGAAGATCCAGCATCTTTGTTTTGCATGGCCCTCCCCAGCATGTGGATAGGGGGAAGGTCTGGCCTGCAGTGACTGAGCAGGTCACCTTAATTTATTCACCACAGCTCAACCATGACCAGTAGCAGCCTTTTTATGCTCTAAACAGCTAGTTTATTAACAAAGTCACTCTGTCTCTCCCATAACCATAAGTGGCTTTCACATTCTCTCTCTTGACTCACCCTCAGGCCCACCCCATCAGGCCTTAAGATCAACCCCAATGCCTCCTGTGGGTTTGAACTGGTCTCCAATCTCAGCACATGTGGCTGTTGAATATTGCTGTTTTCCCCTATGCAGCTTGATTATGGCCGTGCAGTGACTAAAATTTCTAAATAAAATTCTTGTGGGCCCACTACTGGTGGAGAATGCGGGCAAAGGAATCAGCACCTGGATTGTCCCAGTAAAAAAAAAATTAACTAAATAGAACAAGAACCATTCTTTACTAATGAGACCCACCTGCCCAAGCCCAGGACTATAATAAGATAATGGCTGAGATGCTTGCTCATGCAGGGTTGGGAGCTGCCACCTCTGTGAGAGAATTTCACTGGCATAATCTGGCCTGATGAAGGAAACTTTCTTCAAGAGTCCTGTTTCGTTAAAATCTGGCCCCAGAAGGCCACCCCAATCTACAGTAGAAGGACAAGGGCCTGCCCCAGCCCCATCCATTTCTCTAAACTGTAAACACAAAACCCAATTTTCAAACAAAATTCACAAAACCCCTGACTCTTCCTGCAAAACCAAACTATTACCTTGAAACAGTTCAAACAGTGCTCAAAAATAAAACAGTGTTGTAAGATCAGACCCTGAGTCAATCAAAAATAAAAAACACAACTGGACAGTTATTACATACAACACTGAAAAAAGACACAATGATCAGACCAAAAGCTTTAGAAATAATCTTGATTGTCCACAAAACTCCTGCTTTGCACTTGTAGTACTTGTGAAAAGAGAAGAGAAGAGAAGAGAAGAGAAGAGAAGAGAAGAGAAGAGAAGAGAAGAGAAGAGAAGAGAAAAAAGTAGAAGAGTGGAAGAGTGGAAAAGAGTTGGAAAGAAAATATGAAAGAAGATATAAAGCAAGTGAATAAAGCAAGAGAACAAGAGAACAGAAGACAAAGTTTTGTTTTGTTTTGTTTTTCATTCAGATATTCAATATTTCAGAAATACAGAAACTGTAGGGTCATTATATGTGATATCCCAGACAAAAGCAACATCATCTGTGTTCTTTGACTCCGAGGGCTTGCCAGGATTAGCTCACCCTCCTACACACTGCACAGTACGTCACTGTGACATTCCACCTTGAAAACAAGGAAGATGATGTAGGTAGTGAGGGTGGAAAAGATGGAGGAAATGATCAAGGGAGTGAAGGCTGAGGAGATGGGGAGGTGGCGGAGGGAGTGAGGGTTGACAAGATGGAGGAGATGAAGGAATATGTAAGGGTAGAAGAGAAGATGATGATGGAGGAAGTGAGTATGGAAGAGAAGAAGAAGAAGAAGAGGATATGAAGACACACGGAGTGGTCCAGTAATGGCCTCATAAAGAGGTTTCTGTGGGTTGCTTAATTATCTACAGACCGATGTTGAGATATGAGTAAGAGGCTCTTGTATATAAAGCTGTTTTTATCTGCTATATTCAATTTATGATGCACAGAGACATCCAAATGCTAAGAGCTTCGCTTCTAAGAAGGATTTTTCCATTTTTGAAACTAAACCAGACATCTTTATGACCACTAAACCCTCTTCAACTGGAGCTTTTTCAGTCACGTTGGCTGCCTTTACATGGACACATGAACCTATCATCACAGTTAACTGTTAAATGTCAACATCCCTGCAAGTGAATACGGAGACAAATGAGTGTGGATGTTAAATGTTGGCACTGCTTTACGAATGGAATGTCCCATCCATCTGGATCCATTATAATGCCTCAGTCAAACTCAAAAACCTGAACACTGACAATGGAATTGCCCTCACTCTGCACACTGCCCTCTCCCACCTGGACAAGAAGAACACTTGTGAGAATGCTGTTCATGGACTACAGATCAGCATTCAACACCATCCCACCAGGCTCTACGTGAAGATCTGGATATGGGCCTAAACAGCTCTCTGTGTAGCCAGATCCCAAACATCCTATTGGATGTTGATAGGTGATAAGGATGGGCAGATAATCAATTTCCAACAGAATTTCTGTGATGTAAAATGTTTTAGTCCTTATAAGCAAAACAAATGTAGGTACTACTACATCTTTGATCAAAACAAATTTGAGGAGCTGTCACATCTCCCTGGACTCCAACTCCCATGAGCCTCAACTCCCTCACCTGACAAATGACTCACACTCTTTCTCAACCACCTGAACACTGATATGGTTCACCTGTTTCTCTGTTTGGCCGTTTATGAATTCTGCCTAGTCCAGTGTATTGTCTTACTGGTTTTTGATCAATCTTCAATCAATCAATCAACCAATCAATCAAATTTTATTTATGTGGTGCATTTTACAACAAAGGGGAACCCATCCTCCTCTGGTCGACACCAGATAGCACAGACAAAGGAGTAAAATAATAAAGAACTTGGGTTATCAGAGTCCATGCAGGTTAAACAGTCATAAGTTGGCATTTGGGATGAGTGAGCCAATGCAAGGAACCCAAATGAGTTCAGCATCAGAGGGCAGCGGGTTAGTGGCGAGCCAGGTCAGGTTAGATCAGTCAAGATAGGGAATCTCAGTACATGGGAAAGAGATAGAAAGAAAACAGAGGGAAGGAAAAAAGCAAAGGTTTAGGAAGGTGTAAATGAATATTAGGGAAGGGAGAAGCAGATAATAGCACCCAACCATGAACAGACATGATCCAACATCAGCCAGGCAGCAGGGGCAGCTCAGGACATGGAGGAGAGAGAAATAGGCAATCAGACATAATGTGGTCCAGCGCCAACAGTCGGTAAAGAAGGGGTTAACCAAAAGCCTGCATGAAAAGAAATATTTTCAATTGAGATTTAAAGACAGAGAGTGTGTCTGAGTCACAAAAAGTAGAGGGAGGTTATTCCAGAGTTGGGGGCTTTATAAGAAAATCTTTGCCCCCCTGCAGTGTTTTTTCTAATTCAATGACCTGTCAGTAGGTCTGTATCTTGGGAGCGAAGTATTTGCAACCATTTGTACAGTTTAAGAAGTTCTTTAAGATATTGTGGAGCTAAACCATTATGGAAATTGTAAGTTAGCAGCAGTGTTTTATAGTCAATGTGGAATTTAATCAAATTTCTTAGCCCTAGTGAGAAGTCTAGCAGCTGCATTTTGGACTAATTGGAGCTTTTGCACTGATTTTCTTCAACTATCAGCCAGAAGGGCATTGCAATGTTCCAGCCTTGAGGTTATGAAGGCATGTATCAGTATCTCAGCCTCTTTATGGGAAAGTGCTTTACACAGCTTGGCAATATTATGTAAATGAAAGAAGCCAGTTTTTACTTTGTTACTGATGTGGACATTAAATCAAAGAACTGTGTCAAAACACAGCCCCTAGGTTTTGGTGGAACTGGGTATAATTGAAAAAACATCTAGATTAATAGCAATATTAGTTACATTGGGCCCTAGTATTAAAACCTCTGTTTATCTGAATTTAGTAAAAGAAAATTGTGAGTCATCCAGTTTTTAATTTCTTTAGGACAGGTTGTCATTCTACTGAGATGATGGTCTTCATTTGGATTAGTTGATATGTAAAGCTGGGTGTCATCGGCATAGCAATGAAAGTCAATACCATGCTTTCGGATTACTTTACCCAGTGGCAGCAAGTAAAGGGAGAACATCAGGAAGGTGTATGGACTTTGCTTCATGCTATAAAGCCGTGAGTGCTTGAGCTTGAAACTTGATATCATCATCTTTTTTGTATCTGTTACTTTGCATTTCAGCCCTGATCCACTCTGGGTCAGAGGGGATCATCATCCACCCATGTCTGGTCAGCGATCTCCCATTGAATTTCCCACTAAACATGATCACTTTGGATGGATTTCCTGTGTGTGGAGCCCCATCACACACAAGACTTCCCTGCTAACCCATTCAGACCAGCCTTGTGGAAGTAGAGGAACTCCTTTTTTTGAGTCTGACTACCCCGTTTGTGGTTACAAACCCAGTAGATGGGAGATTGATGAATCAATTGAAACTGCTATGTTTCTTGCCATTGCAATATCCCTCTGGGATTAATTCTAGTTCTTGTTCTGATATCTGCGGTTCTACACAGGGTATGTGTGTTGTGAGAGGGTAAATCGGTAAAGAGCCTTCACATAGACTTTATTAAACATGTAAAAAAGGTTTGTCACATATGTCACACTGTGCAAACGTTTCACCTCCAGTGTACTTATAAAACTGTAATATTAGAATAAATACAAATACCAGTCCTACAGACTGCTGTGGTTTTCCATCAATGTGTTCATTAAACATGTCCAAAGCTTCTGATCATGGATATCATGGACAGTACTTAATGATGTTAAATCAGTTGTGTTGGAATTGATGGAATTTAACACATCCAGGCTCTGGCTGGAGGAATCAAGGAGAAAGCTGGACCCAAGCTTTGTTCTTCAAACTAGCTCACAAGATCTCAACTGCTGTCTCATTACTGAATTTCTGTTTACCTTCATCTGTTCTAATGGGGTCTGAAGTTCTAAATCTCTCTTACTGTTGAGAAAATGGTTTTCAGAGAAAAGAGTTGATTGTGTTGCTAAAACCATTGCACAGTTCTGCACATCGCTTTCAGCATTGCTCCAGAAACCTTTGTATTACCTTTTACTTGAGTAAACTGGTGCTTCAGATGATTCTTTACAGCATCGCTGACTCTTAGAGTTATTACAAGCAACTGTTGCTTGTACTTTTGCTGTGGTCATGTCATCTGAGTAGGGCTGTCAGTTGGGGAGAGGGTTGTTGGAGCTTGTTGTTTGGGAAGGTTTGGAAGCAAAGTGAAAATGTTTTCTCATCTGAAGGATTCTGAACATAATTTATAATGTTTATTGCCTGAAAGCTGGGAACACAGTGTAACAGGGAGGACAGTATGTGTGTGTGTGTGTGTGTGTGTGTGTGTGTGTGTGTGTGTGTGTGTGTGTGTGTAATAGAGATATGAGATTAAAGCTGGCCTTTATGCAAACTGTTAAGAATACTGAATGTGCACTTTGCCAGTACGACTTTAATTCCTCTAAATAAAACTGGAATAACCCCCCGCTTTACTGCAAAAGACCTTCAGGAACATCTAGCAGACGATAATCTCTCCTGCATCCTCACAACAAAAACCGGCATAAGAAGTTTGAAAAAGAACGTCTACACAAGTCTAATGCATTTTAGAAACTCGTTGGCTGCAATGTGCAAAAGTATGTTTGGCACAGAATGTCATGAAAAGAACACCTCTCCAACCGTTAAGCACACACACACACACACACACACACACACACACACACACACACACACACACACACACACACACACACTCCTATTCTTTTGCCAGTACTTCTCTACAGGGACTAGACAAGATGTGTGTGCCTTTGCACATCTGTGTCCGGAATGGGTGCAGTATAAAGTAGCCAATTGCATTTTTTATTAAGGGTGTCCACAAACATTTGGGCTTAAAGTGCAGCAGCGATGCAGCTTGTTGTTTGCAGTAGTGGTGTAGCAGAAGAGAAGGGAACTCTCTCTCTCTCTGAATCTAGCTTGCTTGTGAGACGCGGGCAGAGAGAAGAAGAAAGTGAGGGAGAGTCCTCTATCTAACTATCTACTCCAGGATCAGGCTTGACACTGAGATGCACCAAATTGCCTTATTTTTTTTTGCTCCTCCCTGCGCACTTCTCCATTCAGAGCCAAACTACTCCATCAGGGCCATGCTATCAATGACAAAAAGCTCAGTGAAAAGGTTAATACAAGCCAGCGAAATGCTACGGGCCATCCAGAGGCTTAGGACAGAGTTCTTTTGTTATTCCTTCTTTTCTTTCTCAGTGCTGTTCTTGGAAAAGCTTTCCACAGGCATGTTGCGTGGACCGTAATCATAAATTGCGCTGCGGAGATGGAGGAAGGATGTTCGTCATCTCGGGAAACTTGATATCTAGAAATCTTTTGATCTGAGCACTTTTGCTCTTTTATCAGTTCCCTTCTGAAGAGTGAGTTTCAAATGTACAGATTTTTGCTCCCTGTTGGTTTGTAAGTATACTGGCGGAGTTACATAAGAATACATCTCCATACGTTGCTGTACTGCTCTTTGCTGAATGCTGGTGCTCTAAATAGTACCATGACTACTGTGCAATGATCTAGACAACCATCTAGAACTGGCCCTTTCCTCCTGTTGATCCCAATGACTATAAACACGGAAGCTCCATTCCTTCGTTTTCTATAGAAAGGAAGCCAGAATTGTCCATCATGTCTGTGTAGTAGAGACCTGAGAGCCAGAAATGCCTACTCATTTGGTTTCTGGATGGAATTGGAATTGACGTCTGAGGTTAAAACTATTAACTGGTAGATTAATAACATTTTCAATCAGAACAACCACACATGAGGTCATGTGACACATGAACCCTCTCACCATGCTTTTTTTTTTTTTACTATAATATGCAGAACACACATGTGTCACAAGACGAAAGCCAGCCAGCAAAGGCATTAGACCTGTAGTGGTTTCACTTTTGGGAGATACTGGTCTAGAACTACCATTAAGTAGCAACATTAAAGCAGCATTAAGTAGCAACAGCTTCAGAATCACGTTGGTGCATGTTGCCAATCCTGGCTCAGAATACTGCAAACTGCACTATGTAACTTTGGTGAAGCAGGGAAATGCTTGCGAGAACTGCATAAGCCTGTGTAACCAGAGTCATGTTAGTGTTATATTATTACATCATTTAATAGATCTAATACATCATCTGTAACGTTACCACTTCGGTCCACATGCTCATTTCATTTCAGATGCTACCTTTCTCAGCTTGTCTGGAAATGTATGAGTAAAATCCATCCATTACGGGTGGCTTACAGCGTGAATTCCACTTCCCAGCTGCATGGGGAGCCCAGGAGTGGGAATACCAGTCCTTACATAATGCTGCTTTAAAATCAGTGCCATGTGCACCTGCTTTTTTTTTTTTTCATTTAAATGAAAGTGTTTCAACTCTGAGGACAGCCAACCAGAACAGAGCTCACTGCCTTGCCTGTTTAATTGTAAGGGATAAAGAAATATAATCTAAAGATCGTGTAAAAATGACTTATTTACACATGAAGCACTCCACCACGTAAATAAATTTCAGGCAGATGTAGAAGATGGTAAGAGTAAGTCTTGAACGTACTCCTTGTATCCTTGTGATCAAGATTTTAATATGTCCAGAGTCTACCCAGACCCATTGGATTGGCAGGTTGTGTGCTGAGCTCCAGCACGGAGATCTTTCGAACACATTTTTCCCTCAGGAAGTTTCCAACAATAAATTGCTCACTATGGCAAATACCACTGAACATAATTTGTCTCACAATAGCTCACAATCCTGGTGTGACTGCTGCTTAATGCATACACCAATCAGCCATAACATTAAAACTGTGGCATTATTGTACTGCCAAATGTAGAGAGCAATTTTTTTTAAACGTGAGAGCACAATTCATGCCGCATTCACGGGTTTCATTTGCTCAAATGTGAAATATAAATGTGCTCAGATTGGCTTTGCTCTTTACGAAACTGTGCACGCTCTCAGATATAACCTGCTCCAGTATGATCGGTGTGTTCTTACATTTTGAAAGCATGTGCACTTGCACAAACTTCTCCTGCTCACTTGCAGACAATACAAGTCTTCAGCAAATCAGACGTTGGTAGCCACTTGTGCCCAGTGAAATTCTTGCTGTGAAATGTGACATTCTAGAGCAGGTTTGTCAAACCAGGTCAGGAACAGGTGTGCCTGCAGGTTTTCATTCCAGCGAAAAGGAAGCTCATGTGATCAGTTGTTTAAAGATTGGCTGATTGATTGAGTGTTGCTGCTGGTTGTTTAGAATGAAAACACCACTGTTCTAGATGACTGGATCAGAACATCTCCAAAACATCATCCTGGTCTTGTGGAGTGTTCCTGGAAAACAGAGGTCAGTACAGACTAAATGTGCTCCAATTAGAAGACCCTTTATTTATGGTGCCCAAGGCTCATTGATGCTCATGGAGGTCCCATCTCACAACTTACAGGACTTAAAAGATGTGCTATTAAGTCTCAGTGCCAGATACCATAGAACAGCTTCAGAGCTCTTGTGCCGTCCATGCTTCAAAAATGTGCAGAGTTGCATTGGTGGCATGAGGGGGACCCACACCATATGAGGCTTGAGTTGATAATGCTGATTGGTGAAAAAGCACTGGTGCTTATGCGTGTGTATTTATAGTATACAGCATAAAGTGAAAACATAAAGAGCAAATCTCGCACAGTGGAAGATCTTCCATTTGACCCTTGTTTAAAGTGTCATTGTATCATTTTCTCCAAAAAACATTCTGCTCTCTACCAGTGTTTTTTTTTTTCCAAGGTCCATTCCATTAGAGTTGTGCTGTTATTTAAAGAGGAGCTAATTAGGTAGCCCTGGAGAAGCTCAAGTAAACAAGTGTTTTAACCATGGAGGTCATAAAGGCAAGTTCTTCGCTGCTCAAATAGAGGAACGCTCTCAAGTCGCAATTATCCAGAGCACAAACAGTCATCATTCCATTTCTACTGAGTGGTTTTCTCAAAAACCATCCAAAGTGCACATTTTTATATGATTTTTTTTTATTTACATATTTATTAGGAACACACATCTCTGTCTTTCATAGCTTCTGGTGACGTCACACAAGTGAAAGCAACGGCATACTGTTGATGTGTTCCATCCAAACATGTTTCAACACAGGCATTATTCATCTGAGGGAGATTACGCAGGTTGGCTAACTGTAATTATCTTGATTGAACCTGAGTGCGCTGAGTGCACTGAAGCTTTCCTGCCTTACTGCATTATGAAAACGCTGCTGACTCATCAAAAGGTTGGTATCACTACACGGGAAACTCAGATATAGCCGTACCATGCTGCTATGTATATTCATATGTCGAAAGTCATGGGAGAGCAGTGTGTAGATGAATAATGAAGAGATGATACCTCAGGGAACAGTGTGGGAATGCCATCTTGTGAGTGAGGTTGAACACTGGTCACTGTTCATGGCACAGAGACATGAATTATTGAAGCTCAAGCAAGGCATAATAGTAGATGTAGGCTTTTAACATTCCTTGGTCCACCGTGTCACGTGTGTACTGGGAATACATCACAGAGCCATTACTGGAACACTTGGATCTGAATGCACCATGCATTATTCTGCTGCAAAAAGAACTGGGAACTAGTTGGGAACTAGTTGATAATACCACTGCACCACTGCAATGAGCCACTGCACCATGTGAGAGACTGGGGTTCAATTCCCAGTCTGGCCGACTATGCTGTGCTACACCAACAAGAGCCCTTGGGCAAGACTCCTAACACTACTCTGGCCCACCTCTGTAATATGAGTGACCTTATAAGTCACACTGGATTACCTAAATGCTGTAAAAATTAAACAACTCCTAAACAACTCCTAAATCCCTGCCGGATGCATTTCCCACATCCCGAAAAAAAAATATTACTGGGAAAATGAGGATGTATGGTCACCCTCCTTCAATCCCCTGATGTCTTGGAGAGCAGCAACTGTTTTGTCCATAAGCAAGACCCTTAAACTTCTCTGATCCAGAACACATCCAGTCTTAACCGTGACCAAAAGAAAGTGTGTTCTTTAATAACAAACTTTTTCTTTTTCTGAAGCCTTTTAAAGTAAGATCATTTTGTTCTAATTACAGTCATTTCTGACAGTTTCACTTCAGAGTTAATAACTCACATGCAAACATGCTTTAAGCTCCTGAGATACTGAAAGCAGAAACTCATTATTATGAAGTTGTTTGTGATTCTTAAACAAAGAGAGAATATTACAAATGGTGTAACTTCTATTTTCTCAATCAGCCTGTTCTCTCCTCTCTCAACAGCAGACAAATTACAGGAATAATCAGAAAGCAGAGGCAGCGACATCACATACACCAACTTAACCTGCAAAACCCTAGGACAGTTTTATGGGGTATTTTTGTGGGGTATTTAGAGTAGGATTACTCCCTAATAGTTCATCATCAATGATGAAAACACCATGTAGTTGTAGTGTGTTATGATACCTGTATCATGTCTGTAGGTTACTCTGATCCTGAGATATAGAGTCTAGAAAACGTCATGTAAATACCCACAAGGGGTGGAACTTGGGTTCTACCTCCCTGGACGTGGCCGCAGGAGGAAAATTGATGACAAATCAATGAGACTGATAATATGAATGGTAACAAAAGAGCCCAGAAAAACTTCTAAAGAGATTAAAGGTGAACTTCAAGCTCAAGGGACATCATTGTCAGATCACATCATCTGTTGTTTTTTTGAGCCAAAGTGGACTTAATGGGAGACGACCAAGGAGGACACCATTGTTGAAAACAAATAATAAAAAAAGCCAGACTGGAATATCCCAAACTACATTTTGACAAACCAGAAGCTTCTGGGAGAATGTCCTGTGGACAGAAGAGACAAAAATTGAATTTTTTTGGCAAGGCACAACAGCTCTATGTTCACAGATGGAAAAATGAAGCATATCAAGAAAAGAACACTGTCCCTACTGTGAAACATGGAGGAGGCTCTGTTACGTTCTGGGGCTGCTTTGCTGCATCTGGGTGTCTTTAATCTGTGCAGGGTACAATGAAATCTCAAGACTATCAAGGGATTCTAGACAGATATGTCCTGCCCGGTGTTGGAAAGCTTGGTCTCAGGTCATGGGTCTTACAACAGGATAATGACCCAAAAATCTTAACCTAATTCCTACTCCTATCGAAACATGCTGTCTGGAAAAGGCACCCTTCAAACCTCCGACCACTGGAGCAGTTTGCTCATGAGGAGTGGGCCAAAATACCTTCTGAGAGGTGCAGAAGTCTCATTGACAGTTACAGGAATTGTTTGATTGCAGTGCGTGCTGTTTCATGAGTTTAATTTTTTAAATAATTCTATTGAAACAAGGTTGAAAAGCAATGTCTGATTTTTAATGGTTAATTATCATATATATATATATATATATATATTGAGGGGTTTCCATATAACCAGTTATATATTGTCACTGTACAATGAGAAACATGTAAAATGGTGACTTTTCAGGAGAAAACAAAAATCATCTTTGAAATTAAAATAAGACTAATAAAGGTTGTGTGATTGTGTATTTTTTCTATTGATTAATTCATACATAATTATTTACACAGTGTACAGAACAGCTACAGGGTTCAAACCATGGTGAAAACTAAAAATGGACAATGGGTCAGTCATAAGAACACTTTTTCAATACAACATCAATTTATGTCTAGAATGTAGTTTTTATCATCAGTGGTGACAATAAAAAATTTAATTTAAATCCAGGCGACAGCAGTGTGTCAGAGAATTAGAGGGCATTTTATTAGGGTGTGATTTTAGTGAAAACTAACTACAAAGAAAATCATCCTTAACATATTTTTAATTCTAACAGTCAGTGGTCAGAATGTGCTGCAAGTTCACTGACCACCTGAGTCCAACAGAGGGCACTGCACCATAACAGTAAACAACACAACTCTACCCACGGGATGCTTTAACTAGTAACAATATTGGTTAAAACATATCCTATAGAAACATAATTATATATTACTTTGTTTTATATTAAGGATACCATTAAATTATGTATATGTTCAATAAATTGTAAGCAATTACATTATCTTTATTTTAGTTAAACAATGAAGCATAAATACTATTTATTAACATAAATACATAAAGCAGTGGTTGAGTATTGCACTAGTATTTCCACTATTCTCACAAGTTCACTGTGTCTCACT